>OMLC01041526.1:3779-18340 GCA_900302585.1 Regalecus glesne
GTGTGTGTTTCTACATCCTTTCAATCCAAACAGCTTCTCAGTACACACACACACACACACACACACACACACACATATATATATATATATATATGAAATGTCCAGGGGCATTTTTGTTATTGCAGTAAAAGCATGTTTTGTTTTTCTTTCTCTCCTGTCACGGCTGAAATCACTTCTCTGCTCCCCAATCCACTGAGGTACCTAGATCCTAGATATGAGCAGGCACAGCTCGATGTCTTCTCGTCAAATTCATTTCTTCAGTCTCACACACTCATGACCTGCATCTTCGCCATCTGTTATCAGAAAGGCCGTTTTAGGACTGTTGTTCAGTCCGTCTTTATCCACTAGTAAAATCCAAACCGCACAACCTATGGGAATGAGAAACCACCGGGGTCAAAGGTCAACATTTGTCTTTCAGGAATAAGTTCAAAGGTCTACCGCAGAACACACGCAGATGAATCTGCATGTGTTCTTAGTTTGGTGACATCTTAGAGCAGACCCAGTTTCTATGGTTTTTATATGACGCATACAGAAAAACATGACCATGCACAACTCAACAGGCTGCAGGTGCGTCTTATCAACTGTATGGACCGCTTGGATTTTCCTCCCGCCTCTTGACTGAACCAAACTTGTGCCACTCTCTGTAACTAATTTGTTGATTGGTATTTCACCACTATAATTAATAAATAAATGTCTTTTTGAAGCTGATCATCATGGATGACAGACTAAAAAGAAGTCTAACCAGTGGATAGGGACAAACGGTGATTTGAACAGGGAGACAAAGAGGCCATCTATGTGACGAGGGCACGACCATAGATGAGAGACTAGTGGTCAGAAGATTGGTGGTTTATCCCTGGTTCGTCCTTGAGCAAGACACTGAACCCTTAACTATTTGGGACGAAAGATGAAAATTAGCTTAGTGGCTAAATCTGCCAAATATGATTATTCTTATCATCATCATCATTGATATCATCGATGAACCGAGAGAGGGGGAGGGGCCTAAGCGTGTCACCATATTACAATGCTGTCATTCCAACTCTTCCCAAATCCTCTCTGAATAGAACACATAGCCACTGAAACTCCAGTAAGTGGCTAGCTTGCATGTGATTGCCTTTTTTGTTGTTATGCAACTGTATTGTCTATGAGGGTGGGATGCCTGCCCTCAGCTCAGACTGAGGATGTCTCCTGTAGGAGTGATGAAACACTCCTCCCACTAATCATTCTGTCCACATGAACTGATCCACCTTTTAGTGACTTCCCTACCTGGATCATCGAGCATGCATAAAAACATGAAGGTCAAAAAGTGGAATAACATCATTACAATCCTAAGGGGACTAATCGTGACACATTAAAAACAGACCTTTAGTTTTAGCGGCCTACCCTTAAACTACTACAGATGCCACTATTTTCAATCTGTGTCATGGCGTAGAGCAAATTCCAAAAGTCACTGTCCGCAGAGGCCTCAGTGTAACCTAAGCTTGTGTCCAGAGACATCAACAGCCAAACAAGCCATACCGGTACTCTAATCACTTCATACGAGCGGAGAACGAGCCGCGTGGTGCGTGACCTCTCACAGTTTGCAACTGCAGATGAAAATGAGGACATTTCCCACTGTTAAACGCCTCATTTGCATGCCGTGATACCGGCCTGTGGTTGCGGATGCTCTGGTGTCTCGTCTGATTGCAGATATTTCCTTCAGAGAACTCCCATTGAAGACGTAAAATGGAAATTAATTAAGCAAACAGGAGAATAGGAGCATCCCAATAAAAACAAGGGCACATGTATAGCCAAGAGGCAGCCACAAATAAAGCTTAAAGGAACAGGGTAGTCTCCCAGTGGTGGCAGGAATGGTTTTCACCACTATACAAAACAAAAGAAAGAAGTCTCATTAAACAACATAGAAGGAAATGTATCCTCTGCATTTAACCCATGCAGTTGTATAGCAGCAGGGAGCAGTTAGACTTACCAACTCCAGTTCTATTTCCTATTGCCTTGCTCAGGGGCATAGGCAGGAGAATTAACCCTAATACGCATGTCTTTTTGATGACAGGAGGAAACCGGAGTGTCTGGAGGAAATCCACACAGACAAGAGGACAACATACAAGCTCCATACGGGGAAGAGGCAGAACGGCCTGGGATTTGAACCGAGGGCCTTCTTGCTACGAGGCGAGAGTGCTAACCGCTGAGACACCGTGCTGCAACAACAGTCGGGTAAGCCAAAAAACACCTCACATCACGCTACTGTAATCCAGCCTTTAAAACCAGGAGAAGACCCAAGGTATACCATGTCACAATATCATGATATCCCAAAACCCTGATGTTTAGTCTCATATCACGATATTGATGGAATATAAATATATCGTCACCGTAGTTTTCCGCTGAATGGCTGATGTAAAACCTTGTAATTCTGAGAGCACTGAACAGGTAGAAGTTTCCATCCCTGACATTCCCAGGGGTCACAGTCAGGCCTAAAAGAACACGTGGTTTAGCTTGAGGTGGAAAGGAGACAAGGTTATGTCCAAATGCCCCAGAGAAGCTATATGCTTTACTATAAAGCGGGTCGGCTCAGGTGCTGTCATTTGAATCATCCGGGACTAAGCACCGAGATTGGTAAAGCACAGAAAACAGCAGCAGAATTCAACCGGCAAAATACAATCAGAAAGGTATTTAGACATCCCACGAGCTCTGCTGAAACACACCTGACATGCCTTTACTTTGATCACTCTTCTTATCTGGGGTCCGTGTGTTAAGGATGATTGAGGTCCATTTTCACACGCCACAATTAGTCCCCACATTGTGAGGATGGACACAGACTTAATGGATCACGGGGGGCTAAGTCCAGATGCTCTTCCTGAGCCCCTGTGGTGTGTTAGTACCCGCGGCATCTGGTTCGTCAGCTCCCAAAGCTTGTTCTCAACAATTATTATCTTAGCTTTGGTGTTTTTGGTTGATACGGGCCATTGTGTTATGTCTCTCATACACTTCAAGGGCAATTTATTCAAGGGAGGCATGCTCAGGCCTCCGAGAGTTTATCTTGGAGCTGGGAAAGCAGTGCTGTGCCTTTATTTGTCAGCATTTATTTGAAAGATGAGTGTTTGCTGTTTGAAAAGGGGCTTGGTAAAAATATGCTTTTGTGGTTATTTTATCCCCCTCGGTAATATATTAAGATAAATGCAAAGCTATTCCCTGTCTGCACCTGAGTAGACATCACTAACAGAGGTGCACCTTTACCTGTGAATATAAATGACACTGCGTGCACAGATTTACCGCCCTAAGACGACATAATCATCCTAAGATCTCTTATGACCTTGATTGTTCATTACCGATACAGTCCTCGGAAAGAAACGCTTATGTAATGGTGAAATGGGGACGCAGAGGCCACTGAAGCAAGCGCAGGCAGCTCAACATCTGCCTGCAGAACTTCTCAGCTGACATGAAGAGTGTCATTTGAGAACCCTTTCATATGATCATCGTATTCCTACAATGACATGTGTCCTCCGCTTTGAACCCATCCTATTGGATAGGAGCGGTGGGCAGCTGCAGCACCTGGGGAGCAGTTAGGGGTTTAGTGTCCTGCTCAAGGTCACTTCAACATGGTTTCTGAAGCTAACCGAGGATCAAACCACCAATCTTCCCATTACTAGATGACTGTCCTACCTCCTGAGCTACGGCGCCCCCAAATGTGATGTCATTTTAGAAAAACTGGGCAGTTTACTTCCTTCTACTGAGCACAGGGCCACAGAATTAAAAAGGGCCAATACCAGATAGCATATCTGACAGGATCTTCTTGAGAGGAAGGAGTTCAGGGTCTTTCGGCAACCCACAGGCTTCCAAATGGATCACAGCAGTTTGAGATGTGGTGGTGGGCTAGTAGCGACTGATAACTATGCCTCACAGAAACCTGATCGCCATCTCCAGAATAGTGTAAGCTATACTCAGGAGTGAGATACAGACACTACTCCCAATATAGTGAAGCAGAATAAGGAACTGGAAGATGTCTCCCAATGGTGAAGGCAAATAAAATGGAAAGAAAAATCCATCTACAACAAATGAAGGTGCAGACCCCATGAAACAGCTGAACAGTTTGGGGAATTGAACAAAAAATCTGCCAGTCTGTTTTTCTTTCATGTTGGTTTTATTAAAATAAATCATTAGGTCTGAGATTTGAAATTGCTTCAGGGTCCGTAGTCCATATTTCATGTTGCTTTAATTCTCCACCGTGCAGAAGTCAAATTTTGCTCTTGTTGAAACAGCTTGACATCTACTGAACTATAATTTGGCATGACAGAAAGACCAATTCTCTTGTTACTGCAGACAGACATGCAGACAGATAGATGGATGAAGAAGCTTTATTCATTTCTCATTGTAAATGCATAAAACAAAATGTGCTCTCCTCATTTAACCCATCCTATTGTATAAGAGCAGTGAGCAGCTGCAGCACCCGGGGACCGACTCCAGTTCTTTTCTCCATTGCCTTGCTCAGGGGCACATGTTAACCCTAACATGCATGTGTTTTTGATGGTGCAAGGAAACTAGAGCACCTGCAGAAAACCCACGCGGAATCCAAGCTCCGCACAAAAAGGATCTGGGACGGGATCTGAACCCTGGGCCTACTTGCAGTGAGATATCAGTGCTAACCGCAGCACCAGCGCGCTATCTAGATAGACATATAGATAGATACCCTAAAGACTACATATGGTTTTTACAGAGCAAATAGGTTAAGTGACATCGAGAAGTGCGGATTTCTAATGCATACTTTTCAGCAGTCATGTCCATGATATAGGCTAACCCTCCGCCAAAGGTCTTGGACAAAAGTTAAGGCAAAAGACAAAGTGGAGAAAGTGAACACCAACAAGAAAGAGTAGAGGAAAGTGCTACGCAGATAGAAACACATTTTAATTGGAAAGTCCAGACAGCTCCGACGAACATAGATTGAATTACACCCCGAAAAACTCAAATATCGCAGAGCACTTTATAACTTAAGCACATATATTGGCAGGCAGTCATCAGCCCTGTTTTTACCCCACCTCTACACTCAGAGTAGAATTCAACATTGTGTCTAACACGGTAGTAGTGTCTCAGGTGACGCCTGACAGACAAACCAGATATTCAGCGTAGGTAAACCAGGGATTAAGGTCTCAGGACTGCACCAGACTAGACTAATCCCAGCACAGAGGGGTGTGATTAAAGAAAGTAAGTATGGCCAAGAGTCGTTAAGTGCAGGGATGCTGATAAACCCACCGGGTTTACAGCAGCACAAGCTCTACCCGACCCCAAACCCAGACAAAAGCCTGGTTTATGGGACACGGCCAGTATCCCTACCGCATGGTATATGGCCCTCCAGACGAACTTGTAATGGAAACCATCATGCCGTAGATCCAGAAAGAGGATTAGCTTTTGAGCCAGATAATGATCGAAAAACCCAGGGAGCAGCAACAAGACAGCAGACCCACTTAAGGTTTTGTCCTATATATTGGCCTTAACGTTCAAAATTAGCTTCTCAGCAGCTCTCCTGAGTTCTGTCTTTTTAAAATAAAAGCTACTTTATTTTCTCACTGTACTCTTACAATGAAATGTGTCTCCTGCACTGAACCCATCCTATTTTATAAGAGCAGCGAACAGCTGCCGTGCCCACGGACCAAGTCCAGTTCTTTTTTCTGTTGCCTTGCACAAGGACAAAGGCAGGAGTATTAATCCTAACATGCATGTCTTGTTGATGGTGGGAGGAAACTGGAGCCCCTGGAGTAAACCCACACAGACAAGGGGAGAACATGCAAAGCCCACACAGAAAGGACCTGGGATAGGATTCGAACCCTAGACCTTCTGGTGAAGAAATGGTGCTAACTACTGAGCTACTTTGCTGCTCTTAGGATTATCATAAACATCAGAGTCACGATTCACCCACCAGAAGAAAACTCTTAAATTCCATTAACTCAACATGACAATATGAATAAAATCACAACATAGCTCTGGAAGTTGGACAGTCATCTAGTTATGAGAAGATTGGTGGTTCGATCCCGTGCCCCTGCAGAAGCCATGTCAAAGTCTCCTTCGGCAAGACACAGAATCCCTAACTGTTCAAACCCTGTGATGGAGTTTGGACCTGTCCAGGGTGTTTCCCTACCTTCCCCTTAATAAACACTCGGAGAGGCTCCTGCATGACCCCCGCTACCCAACTTCGGATAAGTAATCGATGACGGATGGATGGATAAAAATTGATATGTTTCATGGAAGGATGTGGAAAAAAATGTGGAAAAAAAACCTTGATGGTCAAAAAATGGTTTTCAGTTGTCATTTTTTAAATCGGTATAAATTACATATGATTTGGTACACTATAGACTATACTAATTGATTATTATTATTATTAACAACAACAGCATTGACAACAACAACGAATAATAATAATAATAATAATAATAATAGCTACAGGGGGATTGGAAAGTTCCAGGTTCAATCCCTGGTCTAGCAGAAAGTAACTCGAGGTGTCCTTGAGCAAGACACTGAACCCCTAACTGCTCCCCAAGCACCGTATAGTGGCAGCTCACTGCTCCTATATAATAGGATGGCTTGAAATGTAGAGATTTACAAATGTACGCATGTGGGACTGATAAGGGAATGTAAGATGATAATAAAAATAATAATAAGTATTACTAACCACCCGTGCATAAAGAAGAAAAAAAAGTCATTAAAAAGTTATCTTCATGAAACTTAAAAAGGGTCATCGTGCAAAAAGACTTGCAGCTGAGGCTGGAGTGACCAGGTATGAATTTCAAACCTTTCAAATTTCTTCTCACACGCATACAAATGACATGAAAGAAGGTATTTGTTGAGCATGGTTTCACCCAGGTGCCCATGGCTGAGAGATAAAGACATGAATCGTTACTGCAATTCCTCAAACAAATTTCCGGACCCGCTTGACAAAAAAACACCACCTTTTACTTTCTGGGCTTTCAGTGAACTGGTGGGAAAATGACGGATGGAAGAATAATCATCATCCGGATAACCGCCCGTGGTTTCTCTGCATGCATTAAAAGTCCACATCATGAGAGAAACATTCAGCAGTCTGCTGTGAGTCTTTGGAGGGCTGCTCAGCGTTTCACAACTCATCACTGAACTCCAGTTAATTACGGAGCATCCTTCACAGCATGCCAAGGATGAGAGCCATCCCTTTTACAGATATCACACAACTGAGATGCGAGTAGGCTCAAACGCATGGCTTCTCGTCACTCAAATGCCACAGTTCAACCTTTGGTGAGAGAAGGTCCAGACCCAGTATGAATATCTCAGATCCAATGTTACCCACACATGCATCTGTATTCTCACTCTATAGTCACCATCGCAGGGAAGCTCATTTCATCATATTGAGACTGGCATTAGAAACCATGTTCTCCACTCTCCTTCAGAACTATCCCGACTGAATTGAAAATACAGTGACAACAAGGAACCCTCTCATTTGGAGCATCTGCCAATTAGTGGAAAGTTTGATAGGCTTCAACTTGTCCACCTTCCATCTGTATAAACTCACCCACCCGTCCTGTCTCAGAAAACGTGGGCTATTCCAGACCACCGGCTCGACCCTCTCATCAAGTCAAACAAATATCAGTGTTTGCCCAAAGAAGGGGCAGTTTCGTCTCAGAAGGAGGCGGCAGAAGGGACACGGGCACAGGCGGATTCTCACGGATAACGGGGGGAGATAGAGAGAGAGAGAGAGAGAGAGAGAGAGAGAGATCGGGAGGCAGCTGGATGACTGGGAAGAACAACCTCAGCCGATATCAACGCGGCATTTGACTACAAGAAGTATAAATAAAGCCATGGGACAGTCAACATCCCTGCAAATAGCACGTCAGGTGGATGAATACATCTCCCCAGCAGCGCCTACCTTTCTCAGCGTGTCCGTCCCATCCGGACTTGCGGTCCTGATGATACGGTAGTGCCTGGTTCAGCATCCTAACGCACTATTTGACTGGAGGAAAACGTGATGGAATCGTACTGAACCGATGCAAAATATGACGGGGGAGGCGACCAATCGGATTCTAATCCGATATATCTTCAGCCAATCATATGTAGAGAGTAAAAAGGGGGCGTTCACATGGTCCAGCAGGGTAGATTGACTCTGTGAGAGAATTCCCAGTCTAAACTCCTGGAAACTGTCTCAGTCGCGCCGTGGAACTAAATCTCCGCTGTGAGCCGTCAGTTAGCCACCGTACAGTGGGGCAGGAGAGGGGAAAACAGCGTGCTAAGATAGGTTTTACTCAACTAACGAAACCATAGTGTCGCTATCGCTTGTTTGCTGTCCCGATTTCGTTATTTCGTTCAAAGCAGACCCTACAGTATGGACAGCGTTGATGCAACTGTATTCTTTATAATGGTGGGGATTCCTGGAGGCAGTTTAGACTGAATATGTCACCTGTAGGTGATGACAGGGGATGAAACGTGTCGTTCAATAAACGCTGTCGCAAATAATATAACGCTAAATAGGCCAATGCTTCTCACAAGGTCTCAACACTGAGATTTACTCTGAAATTGTAGGATAACTAGGCTGATATGATGAATCCTGCTGTGATAAGATGCCGTTTTCTAGTAAGGGACCCACTTTTTCCCGTTTTGTTGTAAGGGCTGATGTATTTTCAATTCTGAATTGTGTGCGCATAGGTGTGACAACTTTACTCATTTCTGAGGAACCTCCCTCACTCTCTGCGCCGCTTACAGCGGTTGTTTCTACTGCCTGTTTTAAGTTTCATCCAGGCTCCATCTACTGATGTATTCTGCTTTGCCTTGAAATCCCTGCAGCTCTTTTTGACACCAGAGAACCTTGTCTCTAACTGACTGCAAAGCTCTTTAACTTCGCCTCACTATAATGGTAGTGGTAGAGGGCTTAGCCATGTTCAGTTTGTGGAAGAGAGATTCCTATTCGTTGGTGACCAGCCTACTTGTCATGCTAGTGCATAATACATTGTAAGCTCAGCAGGATCAATAACCTTTTGTCTGTTTTCACTCTGTAAAGGCACACTATTGAAGCAAGCTGTCTGAATAGCCTCACATGAAGCTTATGGGGAAAACCATCTGGACTATCTCTCATTGCGGAGATTTATAGCTAGGTATATATTTCTATTAAATTGATTTAAGACCCTGATGTTTCCCAACTTTAAGTCTTTAAGCTCCACAAGGCTGTCTATCATGAGACTAAAGTTTTCCATGAAGCAGCTCTGCTCTAGACCTTCATATATGCATCTCTTACTTGGGTGGCATAGCTCAGTTGTCTAGTAATCAGACTAGACAACTGACTCCGCAAGCCGACATTTGACAAGCAGTTGATGATGGATGGATGGATGGATGCCCTCATGCTGTGAGGAGGTGCTTGTACAGTCCTCTATACATTGTCCAAACAGCATTCATGGTTTATTTTAGGACCATGCAAACCACCTCGTCGCCCAGACACATCCACTCTGTCTCAAGTGGACAGCTACTCCAGAGGCTTCATCATCCAGCTCTCTGAAGTCTTTTTGGTGACTCGTTTTACAGACAATATAACCTGTCTAGAAAGTGGAAAGAGAGGTTGCTCTCTGTGCAGCACTTCAGTGCGGACCCAGCTTTGCTTTAAGGCAATGCCATCTTATATTAGGATTTCAAAGTTTGAATACACATACTCCCACACACACACACACACACAGTTTTTTTGCTTAACATTACAAAGTCTCCATCTGAATAGAGTTCAAACAGGTACTCTGATAAAGACATCATCAAGGCTGCTTCTCAACAGACAGTTCAGCCCATCAATAGCTCCTCTGTGGAGGCACTCGAAATCAATACAATTAAGAGAAAGCTCCATGAGTCGGAGCTTTTTAGTGATGCTCTGAGATACACAATAAGACAAGAGGTTTGACTTTGGAGAGGTGCTTTCATTCATAACAGTGACCTTGGGTATAGAATAAATCTCATACTCACCAGTAGGGCGGCATAGCTCAGTAGGTAGAGCGGTCGTCTGGCAATCAGAAGGTTGCAGGTTCGATCCCCGGTCCTGCATACAGCATGTCGAGGTGTCCTTGAGCAAGAGACGTAACCCCTAACTGCTCCCCGAGCGCCATATGTTGGCAGATCACTGCTCCAATACAATAGGTTGGGTCAAAAATGCAGAGAAATCAAAATTTCCCCTTGTGGGACTGATAAGGGAATCATTATTATTATTATTAACTATTGTTTCTATCCATCCATCCATCCATCCATCGTCAACCACTTATCCGGTGTCGGGTTGCGGAGGTAGCAGATTTCAGCTGGGACCTCCAAGCTTTCCTTCCCCTTGCAACATCCACTAGCTCTGATTGGGGGATCTCAAAGCGTTCCCAGGCCAGTGTGGAGATATAATCCCTCCATCTGGTCCTCGGTCTACCCTGTGGCCTTCTTCCATCTTGTTTCTATAGATATCAAATGTATGGTTTCTGTACAAGAGACATCTGTATGAAGTGCCTGACCCAAATTACCACCATTTGATCCCTGTAGTTCTGTTTGTTCAGGATGATCAGGAGATAATAATACATAATAAATAATAATAATAAAACGGATAGCGCAATTCAACCAATCTGATTGGTTGTAAGCCATAGTATGGTCACCAAACACAACTGTCATGATGTCTAACTTCTTAAGCACAGTTTAACATCAGTCCGCTTGTACATTGCGTAGCAACCACCTTGCATATGTCTTGATGCATGTTCACTAATACAAGTAAGGGGAATCACAAAAAAGGTGAATTGATTCAAGTGGATCAGGAGTTTATTCAGAAAAGCTTCATTACTCAAACAGGTGACATCTTCAGTCTTCTTCAGACTGAAGATGTCACCTGTTTGAGCAGATAGGGGTTAAGTGTCTTGCTATAGCATGTCGAGGTGTCCTTGAGCAAGACACTTATCCCCTAACTGCTCCCCAAGGGTCATATGTCAGCAGCTCTGCTCCTATCCAATAGGTTGGGTTAAAAATGCAGAGAAATCCAAATGTCTCCTTGCGGGACTGATAAGGGAATCTATTTTTTATTTGTATATGTGCAGGCAGCCAGAATAGCCAATGTCTTTGCAAGAATAAGGTTTTATGAACCCGTTAATGAAATGGTTTGAATTGGAATCAGAATCAGAGAATTAGAAACAGAAGATTTCAATGTAACAACATTGTTCCATTGCTAATTTGTGGTTGAAAAGGCTTAGAGCCGTTTGCTCAGGTATCAGTGTTGCTTGAGGGGACATTATTTAGTGGGAATAGATTAACTGTGTGGTATATTCATGCCTGTCTGATGTCTCTCATCCTGTCATTTGCATGTAAGACATAACGTGTGACACTTTCCCCTTTTAATTTCCAAGAGTCACTGTGATGAACATTGGATATAAATTCAAAGCTGTACCATCCCTACAGTCATGAAAAACGTTAAATGGGACCAAAATAAGGAATGCCTGGGAATGAAAGAAAACAATGAGAATCTCTTCTTTTTTTTTAAGGATCATGCATCACAGTGTAAATGTGCTCTGATCCTTACAAAACTATACCAGGGACAGGCCAGATGATGAGAAGTGAACTGTCTCACTACTGGCATAGCTTGGGAGGTAGGGCGGTCATCCAGTAATTGGAAGATCAGTGATTCGTTCTCTGACCCATGCTAAAAATAAAGCATGTCGAGGTGTCCTTCAGCAAGACACAGAACCCCTAGGGGCTTTAAAAAGATGTTGATCCCCGACGTGTGGCGTGTGGGATGAAGGCTGGATGCCTTCATCCTACATGCTCGATAATTGTGAGACGTACGTTGTTAACCACAATGAGTGATCGCGAGACTAGAAAAGTGCTTTATAAGAATAACTTCTTTCTTTGGTCATGGTATTTGACAGGGATGCCCGATTTCAGCTTTCTATTCATTTTGGTTTCAGAAATACTATCCTCAATAAGCCAGACAGATAAGATATATCAGTTTTCAGAAATGATATTAAGACCTCTCTGTTGGCTGGTTACACAACATTGTTTTGAAACGACAAAGATCAAACTCCTGATCCCCGAAAAACAAGTTTAACTGATCCGTGGTACGGACTAATACGTTTACAGACCAATATAACAAATGTATTAAACATGAAACTTGATTTTCATTATTTTATTGCTCCTTGGAACAGCAATAAAGATAGTGAACTAGCCTGACAGCATGACAGAATAAGGAATTTTCTTGTACAAAGCAAAGGACAATAGGCCGTTCTTTAAAAAAAAAGTCAAAATGTTCATTGCAAAATATTTGCTGTTTAAAATAGGACACAAATGACCAAAACAAACATGATTACTAATTATCTGATTATAGTATATACTGTATATTATCAATAAAATATTTCCAAGATCATTATCACGAGGCAGCACACCAGGTGCCAGAAAAGGTAAATGTAAAAATGTAGTTATGTGAAAGACAAAAGCCTGGACAAACTAAAACTGGTAACAGTCCAATGTTAACTCTATCCCTTCACAACTGAAGCAACTTACTGAGCTGACTGTAATATTGTGATCAATTTCAAAATAAAACACAGGGTCGAAGAGCAGACCTGGGTCCAACTAGCTATGGAGGCCAACCGGATGGGGTTTGCAAATAAGGGGCAACACAGTGACTGCCCAAGGCCTCAAAAGGCATAAAAAAGGATCTTGGAGCTGATTTAAGAGGCTTTTGTGATCAAAATACTATCAGAAACTATTGGCATCGGTGTGGTAAATGTCACTTAACCAGTGCTGAGAAAATGTGCACCAACTACTTGATCCAGGTCGGGTAAATTCCTCATGATTCTCTCTCTAGTCCACCCTTTCCCCACTTTATTAACTCAATCCATTCCCCTGCAACTTACTGAAAATCAACCAACAACAAAAACGACATCCAAAGTAACACTCAAAGCTGTCATAACCGGGTTGCAAATTCAATTCGCTCTCCACGCCTCAGAATTTGTTCAAACCAGCACTGGTTACAAAGTGTTGGGGAGACAAATACTGAGGCAATGAAAACAAAGGGACAGATGGTACAAAATAGGCCCGTCGATTGAAAGCAATCAATTCCATTTCTACATTCACTTTCAACGTGTTCTCTGCTCTCCATCCCTCTGGCACATCCTTTACAGCCTGCCTCTGCACTCACCAATCATTTACATGTATCGACACAATTTCCTTCACTGGGACCACCGTCCAAAGGTGTCACTCGACTTGACATTTCCCTCTTTAGCACATATCTTTATGCCCTTCAGCCAAACATTCTCTTCATTCTGCATCCAGGGTTACTCGTCACACATCGATCGTCAACAGCACACGGACTTCCCCAGTATTCCCATTGTCTTCATCCGTCCAAACCAGTCAGGTCGCTGCCTTTCAGAGAACACTTCTCGGAACAGCTTTTCTACGTCGGTGGTCAGGGGACTGAGGGGGGTTGTCGGGAGGGGGCCACTGTGGTTTGATGAGCTGAATGTCCTCCTCCACCTTAAAAGCTTTCTTTGGTGGGTCTGTCTGTGGGGGCCAGACCACAGACATCTTGTTTGTGTTTTGCTTTGTGTCCTCTAATGATCTTGTGACTTCTTTTGAACCGTTATCTGCTCTGTCCTTGTCTATTGAGTTGAAGCTGCTCATTGAATATCTCCATTCAGGTTGCTCTTGTGAAGGGACGGGTCCACCGAGTCCTGCGGGAGGTTTCTGTCCGAGTCCATTATCATAGTTCCCTTTGGATTTGAGGAGTTGTTTGTAATGGTGAAGACAGTACATGTGTCCATGGAGAGAGACATAATTGCCCAAGCTGGAACAGAAAAGAGAAAAACACACTGTTGGAAACTGACAACCTCGACTATAAGTGGCTAAAGTAACTGCACGTTGTCTGGATATCACAGAATTTCTTGACATTTAACCGCTTCATTCTCCTGTACCCCGCGATGGTGAGTGCCCCCTTGAACGAGTGACCTTTACCTTAATTTGCTTCCGCAGTGCTCGCAGCTGAAACAGGATTTATGGTACTTCTTTCTGTCCACTATCAGAGCATCCATTGGATAAACCCTCCTCCGACATGCCGTGCAAAGCTCCGACTTTGGAACTCGAATCTGTCGGGGAGACATTTGAAAGGCAAAGCTTGGACCTCATGAGCGTTCCGTCGGGGCGTTGTCAGTCAAATCATGTTGTTTGCCTTGCAGTGCAGCAAATGGCAGTTTATTCCTGCTGAGTCGTTTGTTAGGCAAACTGTTCAATCGGAGCACAAACATGCTCACATGCTTGTCTGGCTGTTAAAAGGACCTGGCCATGGCATGGAGTAAATATGCTTCTCTGTTTGCCCTCCGATGGGAGTACATTCAATTTAATTTCACCGCACACCACCGCGTACACACGCTGGCCCACACCTGCATGCAGACGTGCACGCTGGTCGCCACACATATCTGATCATAGCACCACGTATAGAAGGACAGCATTTGCATTTGGACTGTTTTGGTGCAACACATCCAACATTAGCTCTTTTAGTGCCTTGCTGCACATTAGCAGTGTCAGAAATGATACATATTTAATTACTGATTACCCCTAATTACTATTTATAT
>OMLC01041529.1:6700-20165 GCA_900302585.1 Regalecus glesne
GAGTGAGGGGGAGGATTATCTTACATCGTTTGTAAAACTTTCTCATTAGGGACACATGATTGATTTCTGATATTCTGAGTAGTTTACTTAGTCTTTGTGTTCTTTTTTTAACCAAGGATCATAGAAAATCCCTCCAGTTTAACTTCAAAGTACTAATGGCACTTTTGATACCCCCCAAATATCACACACAAACACACACAAACAGGATTTGTATTCCGGCCGTTTTTCCCCGCTAGCGGGGGTTGACCGGTCCATGGATTCGTCTCCTCCAAGTCATTGACTCTCCATGAATTTTGTTGTGGAGCGAAGTTTTTATGACCGGATGCCCTTCCAGACGCCAACCCTTTAGTCGCCTCTTACGACACGCAGGGATACGGTGGATGAATTCTGACCCCCATCCACAGAGGGGAGCAGTTAGGGGAACAGTGTCTTGCTCAAGGACACCTCGACACGCTTCTCTGCAGGATCGGGGATCGAACCCGCAACCTTCCGATTGCCAGGCGACCGCTCCACCCACTGAGCCATGCCGCCCCTTACCCCCCAAATATAAAATAAATAAATAAAAATCATTGCTTATCGCCTCATGTTCCCATTTATCCGTGAATACTGTTATGAGACTTAGCACCCTAAAAGTTAAACCCATCCAATTTAATCCATCCGTCCATCACCAGCCGCTTATCTGAAGTCAGGTCACGGGGTCATACTGGAGCCTATCCCAGCGCTCTTTGGACTAAAGGCAGGGAAACATCCCGGACAGGTCACCATTCAGTCTCAAGACTTCTGCAGTTATGGGTTCATCGTCTTGTCAAGGACACATTGAGACTTTTTACAAGGGGTGGAAATCAAGCCAACAATCTTCTGATTACTAGGCGACCACACTAAAAACAATGAAATATACTTTCAGTCATTAACTTTTTTTGCCTCCGTCTCCCCATTGAATAAATAAATAAATAATAATGATTCCCTTATCAGTCCCGCAAGGGGGAATTTAGATTTCTCTGCATTTTGACCCAACCTATTGTTATGGGAGCAGTGAGCTGCCAACATATGGCACTCGGGGAGTAGTTAGGGGTTCAGTGTCTTGCTCAAGGACACCTCGACGTGCTGTATGCAGGACCGGGGATCGATCCTGCAACCTTCTGATGCCAGACGACCGCTCTACCCACTGAGCTATACCTCCCATGAGCTCAGTAGGGGAGAGACGTCTTTTTATACAACCCCCTCAAAAAAGACCAAAACAGATTCACGACGATGAACAACTGCCCGGCAAAGGCCGGTGTGTTTCTGGACAATTTCAGGGACACAAACACACAACTGCTCAGTATTATGGCTGCTAATGGAGTGTTAACTCAACATCATATATATAGAGAGATAATGAGGAAAATCATTTCCCTTAAACTGCTATTACTAATGGAAAAGAGCCCCCCCACACACACCCACACATTGGAGATGAGACATGTTGTCCGTCTGAAGGCATGATGAAGGGAGATGTTTCAATAGATTGTCATCCGATTGCACAGCTGAACTGATGATGACATGCGATCTGCACACAGATGTATTATCTGATATGCAACAAAACTGAACAATCAGACTCATTTTTGTGTTTCGCCAACAGAGGAATCACGCACAAGGACTCATGTACCGAGGGGGCCCTTTGTGTTTGAGTACAGAGATGCTGTTTGGGTAATGAGCTGGTGTCCAAAACCGAGAAGCAGGTTGACATGAAATCAATATCTCTGCATCAGCTTAATGCCTTTACTCGGTTCATATTGTCTAAGAGGGTTTTGTAGCTACAGAGGTATTCGAGCTATCCAGATCCCAAAGACGGATTGAGACGCATCCATCCATCCATCCATTTGTAACTGCTTAAATGAAGTGGGGTTGGGGCCATGCTGGGGGCTATCCCAATGCTCACTGGGTGAAAAGTGGGGAAACACTCTGGATTGGTCACCATTATATCTCAGGGCAGGCATGGGGGATTGGAGCCGGATGCCCGACAGTGGGTTCGAACCTGCAACCTCTGCCTTGTCAGTTCCTGAAACTACTGCCACGTTACCGTGGCCCTCTAAACACATCCAGATGAAGAAAACCTCAGCAGTGCTGCTCTGCCAACGCCTTCCCCTGCAGTCAACACCAAGACGAGACATGTGGCTGGCCCCAGGCTTTAGATATTGATGGAGTGTCTCCGAGAGCTCCGTCTGCCATACTTTCTGGTTAGTCTAGAAAAACACTGTTCCTTTGTCAGACTTGCAGCATTTCGGTGTTGCTATGAGCGACCACGGTCTCACTAGTAACGGTGAGATACGAGTGGGATGATTAAAACCTGCGAGGGGGCAGCTCTGCGTGTGCCCTCGTCACGCAGGTGTGACGCACGAAGAACGTTCTTTGTCCAACTTTGTCCTGGGGATTATTGCTCGCCTCGACATTATCCGTGACGTTATCGTACACATGCTCTGATAAGACGGTCACCATCAAATAATCTACCTACATGTCTCAGTGTAGTTGTACATTTCTGTTAACTCATTTAGATGCCGACCCGGCTTGCTCAGCCAGAAGGGAGGGGGGATCCGGCTTTGCAAAGTCTAGCCAGGAACCAGCATGAGTATCTGTTGGTAATGCGTTTTCCAACGATTCACCAGCAACCCTCACCATATGTGCAGCTTGTCCTACACGGCCCATATCCAGCGAAGGGGTGACCGATTCCACCTCACTGACCCGATGTTCACCCCTGGGAGAGAAGAAAAAGCTACTGTGACATTCCTTTTGTCCTACCGTGACTCAATGTCCTTGGAAGATATGGCTCTGAGGTTGGCACAGCACCGAGAGCTTGTCTCTATCAGCGAAAGGGGAAAGGACAGGTTGGATTGCTTTCTGCCATGTTCTGAACCCTTTAAAAAAAGCAAAATGTGGGACATGAGCCCACTGGGGAAAGTCTTTAATTTGTGGTGATGGACTATACAAAAAAACTGACTTGACATGACATGAGAGCTTTTGACAAGGAGTTCATATGACTGATGTGTCTTAATTTGTAATGCAAAGGTGAACCTCTTCAGGGGACCATAACCCCATCGGGGGGGAGGAGGGAGTGGCCAGTATGTCCCATGAACCTGGAGGCTGTCTTGTCTGGAGCCTTGTGCTCATGGTAGGGTCTACCATAGCAAACTGGTCTCAAGTGAGGAGCCACACTAGGAATGGTTCAAGAAGACTCCATGAGGATCAAGGAGAAAGTGAAATTATCCTGCCTGGAGGTCCTAGTGGCCCGGTTTGCCACAGAGCTCAGCCGGGTAACGCCTGAAGACACAACATGGACACTTCTCCATCCAATAGACCCACCACCTGTGGGAAGGCTGGTGGTAGTGAAGCCAGAGGGTCTCCATGGAACAGAACCAGGCAGTAGAGGCTGGCTTTGAACACGTGGAACCCTGGCTGGCTTCCTAGTGAGGTGGTCCAGGCACATCTAGCTGGGAAGAGGCCACGGGTAGACTAGGAACCAGATGGAGGGAATATATCTCCATGCTAGACGGAGATCCCCTCGGGATCCTCCAGTCAGAGCTGGTTGATGTGGCCAGGAAAAGGAAAGTTCCCTGGCTGGCGCCACTACCTCCACAACCTGGTTTTGGATAAGAAGCTGATGGTGGATGGATGGATGGATGGAAACCCATCAAAATGTCAGCTGCTGAATGCATGCTGTGGAGTTCAAACCCAGCAAGGGTGGAAAAGGCTGTGAGGCTCACAGATTATCAGGGCCCTTTAGTAACATTAACAACGTTGAGCCTTGCCCAATCTTACCATCACGTCTTCACTGAGTTTTTAGCTATTCATTACCGGTCGCTCCTGCTCCTGTTCACTTTAAGCATTTCCTATTGTGCTGGTTCAGGCTGTATTGGAGAGGGCCCACGGGAAGAGCTGAAAAATGAAACCAAAGACTTCCCATTTGCCGATGAAATTGCAGAACACGTTCCACAGGTAATTGCAGACTTGCAGAGGGAGCAGTGGGACTTCTCAACATGTCCCTTTTCCCTGAGCTGGGCTGAGGGGGACATTGGTTTTACCGAGCCAGTGTCCGTTTCCACCCTGAGGGCTTTGTTCACCTCTGAATGGAATAGCTGGATGTCTCAAGGCTCGTTCATTATTGGCATTAGTGTCACTGATGATAGGAAACGTGGCGTGATGCTTATTAGATTTTCCGAGCATCAATCTGGTTTATTTCAACACAGCAAACATGAGTCATGAACCTTTGTAATTGCAGCTTGTCCTTTCCATCCACTAAAGCATTCACTTGGTATTTCCGGTTGGTATGATGATATCAATATGATGTCGTCAAGACACGAATAGAAAAATGCAAGTCTTGGTGGTTGACGTTGTTTGAAAAGAGGCACACATCCATGAATACTAGGATGGTATCCAGGACTTCATCTGTGCTCGCAGGGGTTGTGTCAGGGAGGACATCCCACGAAAAGTGTTACCAACTCATCACACAGGTTGACAAGATCATAAATCAACCAGATCACCTGCTAACTCCTGGCTGAGGCCGGGTTATCAATGATTGCCTGTGGCAGATGAAACGATTCCTTTCTATTCTATTTTCAAGCCAGTGTGTTGTGTAGCAGGGTGGAGATACCTGCAATCCACTTGGACTGAAGATGTCCCCCCGTTGAGGGATGAAACATTCCAGTCAGTACCTTCTGTGTCCAGATGAACGGATTCACCTTCCTGTGATGCCGCTACAAACTGTCCTGAATGACTTTTTAATGACCGGATACTCCCTTTTGGAAAAGCTTAAGACGTAAACACATGGCTAAACACCTTGACTTCGCTGAGAATAAAAACCCGAAGAGACAGCTGCTGTATCTGTCAAAGTTAAAAGCAGATGTGAGGAGAATTCTCAGCGTTGCCGTCCATCCGGCCCCCACAGAGTGCGGTGAACTTATCTCTCAGACGCTCCTAAACACACATGGCAGCGCTGAATGACAACGCGGCAAAAGTCACTTTCATGCTTGTTGTGAATAAAAAACGATTTTCATTTATATTCACCCATTGAAATTGTTGTACCACTCCACTTTTGAAGAATAGGGGACTCTGAGGGAAAAGGCAGTGGATGCTTTGCATTTAGGCTCGCGATGAAAATCTGAAAATGGAAGGACCAATTTCCTCACAGCAGTTGTTCGGCTGCTGAAAACTGTATGAACGGATAATGGAAACAGTGTCAACAGTGTTACAGAGGCAACTGTGGCATTGAAAATATATGCGCCACCCTAAATAACCTAACCTTGTGTTAGGTTGATAGAATGCTCCTCTACACCGTTTTGATCTTGGGGATTTACTTTCTTTATCTGCAGAAGGGGGCCGCAGTAGCTCAGTGGTAGAGCGCGCACTTGGGGAACAGATGAGCCAGAGGCCGCGAGTTCAAACCCACCACAGGATGTCAGGGAGGGCATCTGGCCTTAATCCCCGAGCTCCATTGAGGCCCGTGTCCACCTCCACAAGGTTGGGACCGATCCGGACACATAAAATGGACCTATGTCTTTATTTGCTCACAGATGAAGGGAAACCTTTTGAAATATTTTCTCACTAAAAACACAGTTGCCCTGCTAATGACAAGTACAACAGAGGACACCAACACTTACTGAAAGCTGACAAATATTCTAAACTGCTGCATATCTTACCACCGAAATACAATCCCTGATTTTTTGTTTGACTAGATCGGATGAAAAGTTAAAGAAGGGAACCAAAAGC
The DNA here is from genome assembly GCA_900302585.1 of Regalecus glesne. Taxonomy (NCBI): domain Eukaryota; kingdom Metazoa; phylum Chordata; class Actinopteri; order Lampriformes; family Regalecidae; genus Regalecus; species Regalecus glesne. Next base: position 12,437 of record OMLC01041529.1, read on the forward strand.
ATAAAACACACATACTGAGAAAAAAAAAAACTACAACAACTGCAGGGACTTTAAAGCCCAATGAAGACTTTACAGATACACTTCATCAGTTCCATCTGCTCTGCCTCTGATGGCTGCTGACCAAAGGGCAGCCAATGATATATTCATCCCTGTCACAGATTCAACCCCAAATACATGGCCAGACCGAGTGAGAATTCCTCTGAGCTCTCTCCAACTCTATCTCAGTTTCTCATGCTTACTCTCTCTCTCGCTCTCTCTCACACACACACACACACACACACACACACACACACACACACACACCCCCGCCTACTAAGCATGGCTCTCCATCACTTCTGTCACCGTTTGACCGTACAGGCTCCAAATCCCCATTACTGGCACAGTTTCCAACCAAGAGTCCAATAGAGAGTCTTTTGAAAATCAACAATGTCAACCGACTGGCATCCCTATGCCTATGCAGTGTGACCTACCTACCGTGCACTTATCATGACAACCAAGTGTGTGTGGAGAAGATGGTCACAAAACGGTCTTTTGTGTGTGGTGAATCAGCTTGGACATTCTAGAATGCTTCCCCAAACAACATGTGTTGGTTCTGGACACAGAGCATCAAAATATATATGGGGAAGGCTTCCCACACCCTTGAGAAAAACCCGAGAGCATTGGTATTGTGGGCCATGGCGGCTCAAACCCACCATGGGCTGTAAGGAAGGGCATCCATTCTCTCTCTCTCTCTCTCTCTCAGACAAACATTACTTAAGATGTAACATGAAATTTAACATGTCTTATGTTATGTAATAATACACAACAATGTCTTATTGCCAGTGAGGCAGCTTAAGGCTGAAGCAACGTGTAATACCAGATACTGAAAATGAGATGAATTAATTAATCTGTCGCCAGGTGGCAGGAAAGTAAAAATCCAAAGCTGAATCAATACTCGGGACCTTTGTTTAACCTCTATGTTTGTTCTCTGTTAGCCTAACCCTGTGTCTTCATGCTGCCTTGTTGCAGCTGTCATCAAGCAAAAGTGAATAATGATAAAATACTACTAAATAAAAATAAGATAGATATAAGATTAAAATAAAATTACATGAAGCAAAATAGAATAGAATAAGTAAGACATCGACAGACGTGGGGTCTGCTTGTGTTCAAAAGTAATTTCTTGTAGCTCAGTTTTACTACTGTTGAATTCCAGATAATTTTTAGTTGTCCTCATCTGTTATCTATCCGAGCAGTGATGATAGGGTGGGGAGGGGAGATAAGAATTGGGCTTAATGGATACATAAAGCTGAGTATCATTAATGAAAATGATACCATAGTGCCAGAAACTTTTACCAAGAGGGAGGAGGTAAATGATAAAAAGGAGTGGTCCCAACCCTGAACTCTGCAGTACTCTATAACGAACTGTCAAACTTTCTGACTATACATCCATCCATCCATCATCAACCAAAATCAGGTCCCAGAGGAACTGGAGCCCATCTCCATTCTCATTGGGTGAAAGGCAGGGTACACCCTGTACAGTTCGCCAGTCTATCACAGGGCAGAGCAGTTGGGGAACCGTGTCTTGCTCAAGGACACCTAGACACGCTTCTCTGCTGGTGCGGGGATCAAACCTGCAACCTTCCGATCACCAGGCGGCCATGCGGCCCCCTACTTTCTGACGAATTATTCTGATTTGTACAAGATATCTCATGTCCATAAGGTAGGAGGGAAGCCACAAATACACAGTACCCCCAACTCCAGTGCTAGCCAGATGATAGAGGACAAGCTCATAGGATATAGAATCAAAGGCTGTGGAGAGGTCAGGGGGGATGAGGACGGAGAGTAGACCCGAGTCAGCTGCATGAAAATCTTCATTAGATATCTTAACAAGGGCTGATGATGAAATACAGAGAGGAACTACAAAAACAAAAACATATTTTTATATCAATAACCCAGGTAGTCAAAACTGTCTGAATATGTTGATTTTACTTAATGCAATACTCTAAAACTCTATCATGCAAAATGGAGGAACAAGTCCATATTTTCCAACAGAATATTACACCGGCGGGTCTTACTGCTTGGTACTCCTCTGTCTGATTGAAGGTATGCAAATTTGTACTGGAAAGAAAGCATACATATGCCATCAGTATTTATTCCAACATTTGCATTATCTTGTATATTATCTGAGGATCTGGGGGTTTCTGCCCCCATTTTTGATTTAACACAAGATGATATCCTTACTCTTTGGTCTCTAGGGTCTTTTGATTGAAATGTAATTTTGGTGACGGCTATTTCCAGACATGCTCACCGTTTGCCTTTTGACATGAAGCTCAAGTCTTGATGGCTCTTTCTTTTTGAGACACTCCCAGGAGTAGAAAAAGGAGAATTTGCACTGGAAGCCATTGCTAAATCACCTAATGAATTAAAACAGACGGCGGTCTGCTGGTCAGGGTGATACCTACTGTGTATTGTCCTATTACCTCATTTTCTGACTGCATCAATTTTAATAGACCCATTAGCTGAACATCTTTACTTTTAATAGGGCTATTCTGCTTGGGTGGTTTGCCCAGCTCCGAGTCCAATATGCAACATTAACTTCAAACGATGAAGGGTTACATTATTAGGTCACCTACACAGTTTCCTTTCACCGTTACCTTATACGGTTCTCCTATACTCAAAGGAAGACCGTTGGACTCCTGGCATTCACACACAGATAGCCTCTAAAACATGCTCCGAGCCATCTCCCTCTATAGCGGGTGATTTAAGCTTCAGGTATAATTCATCCCACTGGTGGTTTTCATGGCTGTGTTTGTTCCTGCCTTGGATAGGTCTAGACTGTTTTCAAATCGGTCCTATCTTTTGACTCTAGTCCAGACATACCTGCTATGCTTAGAGAATCTCTGCTAAAACCCTCGGAAGCTACTTGAAAGGCAAGGCCTTTTACGGTACATTTCAAACTGGTCTGGGACTGTACGCACCAATAGAAATTTACATCCAGACGTAAATTGTCCATACAGTGACAGTGTGTTGGGCTGTTTGGGGAAAATGCATCCTTTCTAACTGCTGTGGGACGACACTGGCGGGGACATTTCTCCCACAGTGCTGAGAGGCTGCCAAAGTACATCGGCATGCCCACACTTCTCTGCTCTTCAGTTATTACCGGGGTCACGCAGCAGCTGAGTAATACGAGGGTTTATGTGCACATCAAATTCTTACTTCCAGTATAAACTTCGTCGTCAAAAGTCTCTCTCTCTCTCTCTCTCTCTCTCTCTCTCTCCATGAGAGGCACGGTTGAGATGGTTTGGACATGTGCAGGGAAGAAAGGCTGGGTACACTAGGAGAAGGGTGCTTATTGACAAATGCAAACTGTTCTCTTCTCTCACTTGTCTTTTCTCTTGTTGAACGGTGACTTCTTTCTCTTTTTTAGTGTATCTGACCTGGGAGACTGGGTGGGTGACCCTCCTGGTGCACCGTGGTGGGTTGAGCCTGCGGCGATTGGCTCACTGTTCCCTGGTGTGTGTGCTCTGCTGCAGAGCTAATGCGGCCTCGTCAAAGTTCATCATCCAGCCCTTGTCGGCCACTTTTCCAGGGTCAGGTTGCAGGATCATACTGGATCCTACCTCAGGAATCATTGGGTGAGGAGCAGGGAGACACCCTAGATGGGTCACCATTCCATCTCAAGGCTTGGGGTGTGTGTGGTGTCTTGCTCAATGACAGTTGGCACATTGTTCATAAGATGGAAATTGTCCTGGTGTATGTAGATTCTAAATGTTCATTCATTAATATGCACTGTTCCTAAAAACTAGGTTATCGCTATTATCATATACCTTGTAATTCCATGGTAGTTCTGTTATCCTCTCTCAGTGCTGCGTTCTGTGGACTGGGTTTTATTCTATATACACAACATTAAGTGCATGTCTCCCTGTCTTGGTAGAGACCCATCCTCTGCTGCTTTAGCGAGCTGGGCAGTTTAGTCTTTAGAGGATGTTCATGGCTACCGAAGATAAACATTTTTCTGTAGACAGATTCCACTTGTTTTTAATGGCTCCACTGTAATTTGACACAGGATTCCCTGGTGGCGGAAATTACTGGTGCTGGGTGACGGACGGCTCAGTCCCTCAGGAACGTCATATCAACCGGAGAGTTTTTGGAGGATCAGTCTGAACACAAATTCAAAGGCCAATTACCACATGCACTCCTCCAAATCTCTCTTCTTCTACTTTCCTGAGTGATACACAGCAGATGGCCACTGGTCCTACACAATAGGAGAGTTGAATGCAGAGAACAAATTCCATCAGCCTTGGTCATGTGGCAACAACATAAATTCTATTCCGTTCTTGTTGTTATGATGAATTATTAGGTACCAATCAGACTTTATTCATTAAAGACAGAACCTTGTCAATGATAGACCCAGAGGAAAATTCTGCTCAGTCAAAAGTCAGTTGAATTGTTTTGGTGTTGTTGAAAGTAAATTATTTCACTACATAAAACATGGATAAAATGATTCCTCCAAAGCTCAAGGAAGTTTAGGGAGGAGGTAGAGCGCAGACTTTGGGAACCGATGAGCAAGAGGCTGCGGGTTCGAACACACCACAGGGTATCAAGAAGGACATCTGTCTTTAATCCCCCGGGCTCCATCTATGTCCACCCCCACGACATGGGGACTAATCATGACGGGTAAACCAGACCTCTCTTATTCTTATGGCAGTTTTACCCTGTATCAGACCACACCCTACAGAGTGATATGGCATGTAGGCATTTACAAAAACCCTACAGACATATAATGAGAGGTGTGATACACATGTCACAACTAGTCCCCGTGTTGTGGGGGTGGCCTAGCTGGAGCTTGGGGAATTGAGGCCAGATGCCCTTCCTTACGCCCCGTGGTGGGTTCAAACCTCCTGCCTCTAGCTCGTCAGTTCCCCATGTGTACGCTCTGCCCCTGAGATACCGCGACCTAACAACACATCGATATTATCAATCTACAGTAGACTCGGCTGCATCTATACGAGCCTACATAGGGTGCAACTGGCTAGTGGTGCTAATCAGTTGCAGCTTGTATCAGTTCATCAGTTGCATGGCCAATATCCAGGAGTAAGCAAACCCAAAACCCCAACCAAATAAGGCTCGGAGGGTTTGTCATCTGCATTCGGGAGATTTGGGTCGATATCAAACTCTTCAGGTCATGCTGTTAAAAGCAGCACACACCGCCCATGCAAACTCACAGCAGTCATTTAAATCACTTTGCTCACTTGTATAATTTCCAGCACATTTGAACAGTTCTGAAGGTAAAGCTCCTCAAAATTAATTGCAAGTCACACTCCATGTGCTTGGCTGAAGCCCTCCAGTCAAATGGCAAAGCAAAGGTAATTCACTGGTGGGACAGTTCTGCAGGCTCCAGAATTTCTACTGGCCATGAAGCATACAGTCCTCACGAACACCCCACCTCATAGTCCGTATGAGAGGAACAAGTCTACAAAAGGAGCCACTCTTTATGAGGAAGACTCACAAAGTCTCAAAGCTATGTACGAGTCAATAGTCTGATCATATAATGCATAGAGCTGTGGGGTCACCATCCCCATACTTGCTCAGAAACACTAGCCCTACGGCTCGGCTTTTACAAATAGCTCGCTCCATCTGGCATGTAGATCTAGTTATTCTTTTATTTCTCGCAGAGGAGGGAGAGTCACATGTCTTCACAACCCACTCCTCTTCCTCCACCTCATTATCAGACATGCTAAACAAGGGGATGTGTGCATGAAACCCTCTTGTCTTGTCGGTCCTTTTCATCTTCCCTGGCCCAAAGAGCAGCAGCCACGTTTGCAGCTAAAGTAACACGGGCTTTAGCAGGGCATCGAATACCGTGTAAAATTCAGGGTGTACCGTGTGGGTTTCTTATAAAGTGCCAATGTGCTGACGAAATCATCTGTAAATGTGTACTCAGTGTTTGACTTCATCATCTGTTGGTGATGTCTGAGTGAACACACTGGCAGTAGTGTCATGCTGTTTTCCAGCAAGAGGGACTCTGAGAGAAATCAATCTTTCCCTAATGCCAACTGAGCTTTTTGTGGCCTCTAAACCTTGGGAAACTTCTGTGGAGGACCTGCTCCAGAATAACTTCTAGCCACCAGCATCATTCCTGAGATCCATCACTGTGAAAGAAATTCATGCCGGAAGTTTTCCTCCATCTAATATCGGACCACACACAACGCACCACATTTAACCTGCGGTCCTCTTATTGTTTGGACAGATGCTTAAAGCTCATGCGTAGTTAATCAAACCTGAAGCCATGAGTGGTCAACACATTAAGTGGCAATACTGTGAGACTGGCTCCTCGTTCAGAGGCAGAGTGGGGATGAATAATTACCACAACAACACCAAGGAGGCAAATCTCACTCAAAGCTTCAACATCCATGTTGTCTCACTTTAACACTACTGTTGTCAACGCAAGTCAATGCCGAGGCCCGTCTGAGACATGGCGTGAATTCAGAGGAAAAATAATAATCATTTAAAAATTGATTCCGTTATCAGGTAGGGGCGGCATGGCTCAGTGGGTAGAGCAGTCGTCTGGCTATCGGAAGGTTGCAGGTTCAATCCCCGGTCCTGCATAGAAGTGTGTCAAGGTGTCCTTGAGCAAGACACTGTTCCCCTAACTCCTCTGCCCTGTGATGGACTGGTGACCTATAAGGGTGCCACCATATGGCGCTGGGGGAGCAGTTAGGGGTTCAGTGTCTTGCTCAAGGACACCTCGACATGCTTTCTGCAGGACCGGGGATTGAACCTGTAACCTTCCGAGTGCCAGACGACTGCCCTACCTCCTGAGCTATGCCATCCCTGTGGTCCATGTTGAGAGTTGTACTGTGATGTTCTTGCTGCTGCAGGGTTGGGTTACAGGTGGACAAGGCTAGGGTGGTCAATGTTTGAGGGCCCCTTTTCCACACCTTCGCCTTATGGGACGAGTCGTGTTGACCTTGAACAGAGCTTCTCAGTCGCACAGTGGTCTGCTGATAGAAACTCAGTTCCAGTTGCTAGCAACCAACACCCCTCTGCTATTATTGTGTAGGGGCATGACTATGACATCACTCCCACAGCCAGTTAGCCCATTGACTATAGGCTTTATGGGCAAGAACTCCTGGAAATCACTGCAGATTACTTTTTAAAAGATACATGGGGGGGGTTGCTCGGCCCAGCACCCACATTCTTCATAGGGGGATACAGAGTCCAATGTCAAGGGACAATTGCAAGACAACCAGAATTGTCCCTACTGAAGCTGCCAGTCTAGCTGAAACCACCTCAAAGATTGCTGCCGCGGCTAGTGGTTGTTAGGATGCGCTCTCTTGGCCTTTTCCCTCCCAAACATAGCCACAAGGAATAAGGGCAACGGTTAGTGGATGTCAGGGTGTGTCCACAACCCTGCATATCACATCTCTGGGGACCACTGCAGCTTGGGCACCCCTGCCAGTGGCCACAAGGAGGCCCAGTAGGACTCTTGGCAATACCCACACAAACTGCTTCCCTGCTCACCACAGGGGCAAGCCAGTGGCAGCGAGCAAGAGCATTGCAAAAAGCTCTCTCTCTCTCTCTCTCTCTCTCTCTCTCTCTCTCTCTCTCTCTCTCTCTCTCTCTCTCTCTCTCTCTCTCTCTCTCTCTCTCTCTCTCTCTCTCTCTCTCTCTCTCTCTCTCTCTCTCTCTCTCTCTCTCTCTCTCTCTATCTCTCTATATATCTCTCTCTATCTCTCTATATCTCTCT
>OMLC01041531.1:0-13349 GCA_900302585.1 Regalecus glesne
GGCTGTCTCTGTCTCTGTCTCTCTCTCTCTCTCTCTCTCTCTCTCTCTTTCTCTCTCTCTCTCTCTGTCTCTCTCTGTCTGTCTCTGTCTCTCTCTCTCTCTCTCTCTCTCTCTCTCTCTCTCTCTCTCTCTCTCACTGGGTGGATGTGGCCGTCACCCAGAGAAAACCAGCCTGGACCTCTCAAAAACAGATCACACGGTAAATAAATGATGATGAAGCCGATACAAGGTCGACACAGATGTAGAAAATAAACCTGGATCCTGAAGCCCTGCTTCAGCCATTTTAGTGTAATGCTTTGAAAACAACAACTTATTTATGATTAATAACAAGATCGACACTAATACTAAGATTCTTCAAGTGCTGTGTCTCCTGTCTTGCAGAGACTCATTTGGCCTGGATATTATTCAAAGTTTATGATTGGAGTTATTTGGTGTTTTATTCTGAGTGATGTTAGCTGCAGGACACATGATCCATGGAGCATTCCATAAATTACCCAGAATCCCCCAAAACCAGGAACATGTGTAGCATGTCTCTTCAGAGACAGAGAACACAGATAGGCTCGGGATGGTTTAAGACTCATATCGGCTCATCTGATAATCGGAAGATCGCAGGTTCAATCCTCGATCTCGTTCCTTCCGTCATGACTGAACCCGAGGCTGAGAGTAGGAACGAAGATTTACTGACAGATCAAGAGCTTTGCCCTCTGATCAGCTCTCTTCTCATGACCACAGTTTGGTAAAGCGATGGAGGGATGGACCAATGCAAAAATAATTTTTAGTATAATATTCTGCATGATGGCAACAGGGGAAAATTCTCCACGTAAACTTTATTTTCCCTGGAGAAGTCAATGCATTCTTCATTCATACAACTATGCATATATTTCTCCGACAGTGGGCACACAATCATATCTCATTCATCAGATCCAGCATTTTTTGAATGTTATTCCTGCAAAAGCTGCTGCATGAGAAGTGCACAGCTGTCAGACAGTGTTCACATACCTCTAAATATAGCAGCGACCTTCAAACCTTCTTTGTTTAACCAGCTGAAAATGGAATAACTCAAATTAAAGCACCGTGTGGATGGTCTTATTTTGCATATTGTGAAATATTCATCATATGGAGAAACTAAAATTTAATTGGGTGTAACTTTCACGATGAGCAACTGCCATCATGTTCCTCTTCATGTGGATGGCCATGATGAATTATATACTGTATACAGGCATCAGTCAGCTGCAAATCACATGAATCATATCAGCACTTAAATAGTATGCAATTTTGCAATTATATATAATAATGATAATAATAGTAATTATTATTCTATTAACTGTTATTATAATATTAATAATAATAATATAATGCAATATTATACAACATTATGTCATTAAGATTTTGATGAACTTGACATGAGCCAATCTGAATCAGTCTAAATGAATTACACAAATGTTTTCCGAGCACCATTGACGGCTCATTTTCTAAATTCCTGGAGCCATAGGAGTCATTCATTCCCCTCCTTAAGATATTCTCCCAAATCCAACAAGGTTTCCAATCGGATCGTCGTGTTTCACTAAACTTCGTAAAAACGTAGTTTTAGATAATTCTGTTAATGAGTCACCTAAATCCCTGAATCCCAAACTGCTGATTGGCCCGCCATTGACCAATGAGGATGGCTGGAGAACAAGGCAGTGCTTCTCAGTGTGTATATAAACCAGGGGTCCAGCTCATGTCTCCTCATCAACAAGATCCCACAGCAACCATGATGTCTCTGATCTTTGTTCTGCTCATTGGAGCTGCTTGTGAGTATCTGGTGCCGCCTCTGCTTAACCCGGCCATGTTCTCCATTCAGGGCTCCATCCGGCACCAACTTGACCTCAAGCGTCTGACAGTCTGTAGAAGATGTGGTGCTTGAGGAAAGATGTCTGGCTAGCTGCTTAGATTCTAGGAATTGATAGATTTTCAACCCATTTGGTCATTTTCAGTACCGGTGTCACCCTTGCTCGTACTGGGTGGAGAAATGAAGGAAAACCATTGGGAAGATTTCAAGAATCAAAATGACAAAAATGAATCCGTCTTCAACCAACAGCCGCTTTAGCTTATTTATGACCTGATTTGTGTGTTTTTCCAGTCGCCACCGAAGACGACAAGATCGTCGGAGGGTACGAATGTGAGCCCTACTCCCAGCCCCATCAGGTGTCCCTGAACTCCGGCTACCACTTCTGCGGGGGCTCCCTGGTCAACGAGAACTGGGTCGTGTCCGCCGCTCACTGCTACAAGTCGTAAGTGGGACCCATAGAAGATAAGCAGAGACCCAACTGCTGTCTCACAGGATGTGTTCCGAACTTAAGGTGCGCTTCTTTCTGTCCCCTCAGCCGCGTTCAGGTTCGTATGGGCGAGCACAACATCAGGCTCAACGAGGGCAAAGAACAGTTCATCAGGTCCTCCCGTGTCATCCGTCACCCCAGCTACTCCTCCTACACCATCAACAACGACATCATGCTGATCAAGCTCAGCACACCTGCCCAGCTGAACGAGTTTGTCCAGCCTGTGGCCCTCCCTACCAGCTGCGCCCCCGCTGGCACCATGTGCAAAGTCTCCGGCTGGGGCAGCACTCAGAGCTCCAGTGAGTGGAGATGTGGAGATAGAGATAACAAGCTTTGGCTGTGTGAGATGCTCATTGGTAACCATCTTCCTCTCTCCATTCTGTCTCCGCTCCCCAGATGCTGACGGAAACAAGCTGCAGTGTCTGGACATCCCTATCCTGTCCCAAGAGGACTGTGAAAACTCCTACCCTGGAATGATCACCGACTCCATGTTCTGTGCTGGATACCTGGAGGGAGGCAAGGACTCTTGCCAGGTATGGTCCATGCCGTTACCCGAGATACACCCTTCTAGAATTGTGTTGTGTTAAAGTTGAACCAAAATGAATATTTCGTAACATACCCTATCATTTGAATGATGTACTTTGCACTGTTTACTTCTGTTTAAGGATATAACTAGGTATGAAGTTGATTACCTAGTTTTTCTCAGTCAACTTTAACTTAGATATATCAATTTACATACAGCCAATCAGATTAACTCGACACACTATGAAGCCCCGCCCACCACCATTGCCATCAGCACAGCCTGCTTGTACTCGTCAGTCAAAACTCAGCTCATGAATAATAATGAGGACAAGACCACGCCCACACCGTTGTTAAGCTGATTGATAAGTCATATTCATCATTTTTTGCAAAAACATATAATGTCGCTGAATCTTTTACCTGGCCTTTTTCAGAGGTTATAGAAATGGAATCTGAAAAACCTGATTTAAACCTTGTATAAATCTGATTTCTTTCTGACTGTACGTTCCTATTGGAGTGTCTGTTCCTCGTCTCATTGAATGCTTTCCCCCTTCAACCCCAGGGTGACTCCGGCGGCCCAGTTGTGTGCAAGAACGAGCTGCAGGGTGTCGTGTCCTGGGGCTATGGATGCGCTGAGAAGAACCATCCCGGTGTCTACGCCAAGGTAACGCTAGCAGGAGGAGGCTAACTAGCTATCACAATTGAAAAGACAATGTCGCTGGTTTCACTGATGTTAACTTACGTTCTTCATTTTCAGGTCTGCCTGTTCAATGACTGGCTCGAGAGCACCATGGCCAAATACTAAGTGACCCCTGTTGACATCTAGGATCACACCATGTGCTTTTTTGTACTATGGAATGTGTGACAATAAAATGCTTTGAGAAAAAAAAACTGAGCTTGTCGGGTTTTTTGTTTCGTTTAAGAATACAGAGACTCTCCCTGATAAGTGGTTTGCAATGGATATTTATTCATATTTAAAATTTGGGATTTTTTTTTGCACTTTACCACAAGTTGCAAAGTCAAAGACATGAGAATCACGAGATCCCGTCAATACGCAGTGCTAACCTAATCCTATGTAATTCGCGGTATGGCTCGAATACGTTTCTTACACCATTGAGCAGATGGCTTTTGTGCCGAGCGTAGTGTTGAGTAGAATACATCCCAGGGGCGCATTAACACTTGTTACTTCTAAAAATCAGCACTTATGGTACGGAACAGCTTTGTTCTCACTTCCCATCTGGATTCCCAGTCTGCAGCCTGAGATCCGGCAGGAATACACTGTTCAGATGAGAAACCGAGAGCTGTCTGGATTCTGGGGCTGTACGCCTTGAATATCCAGTTACCCAGGCTGGCGAAATCAGTGATGTCTTTAGTTTCACCTCAAGTACTCGATTAGTAGTGGAGACAGGGCCTTTGACCTATGGCATCCCATTATTGTGAGGTCCATTATTAATAGCAATGGAATTTGAATACATTAAAATAATTACATTTATACGCCCCGCGACCCGATTTCGGATAAGCAGTTGACAATGGATGGATGGACGGACATTCATACACAACTCAAGTATTTTTCTTTAATCTTGGTCAGTACAAGGCTGTTTCTTGCTTTACACTACCATTAGCTTCCAATACTTCTACCAAGTAGATGTAAGGAAGCGAATGGCCAATTCGGTTCCCTGCTACGAGGTGAGTGCTGCTGTTTATTTTTTGATTACGTAAAGGGATATTTTAAACTGTCAAAAGCCCCTCACCATTAGATTTTACATATGAGAAGGCTGTCATGTGTGTGTGTGTGTGGGGGGGGATTATGCACCAGAACCAACTGTTGCTTAGAAAATTTGAATTAGGGCGTCGTCCAGTTGAGCTAGCTAGACAGCGTGTTGGCTAACATGATCAAACGTTAGCAAGCTAAGTTGGATATCGTTTTGTTGATTAATGATATCTCCTCATGTGGATTGAGCATTTATTTAAATTTTGTGGGTTTTTTTGTGGTCTAAGAAACAAGCAGTTCATTTTTATTTATTTTTAAATTCCAAGCTACCTGTATGCTGTGAATAGTGCTGCATTGTGAGATATGTGCAGAAAATCTCCTCCGTCTCTATCGGGACTCCTGTCTCCCGTCTGCGGAGCGGCCTTCTCAGTCTGTTCGTCTGGAAGTTATCACATACTTAGAACGGGTTACATAAATTACGAAGGACATTTGGAGATATGCATCCTCTACTTCCGTGACATACGTAACGTGGCGTAAAGGGACAGAAGTAGCTGATGCATGGCTCCAAATACCAGAACGTAATACCAGAGTGCTCCAAATGTCAAATAGACCGTTTCAATGAGACAATTCAAATGACATTATGGCATTGCGGAAAAAGCTCATACGAGCTATCGTTGGTAATACAGTGAACTTAAAGACAAACGGGGTGAAAAGATCGAGCTAAACAATACGTTGAAGACCAACGTAAGTCTGAATTAGTCTCAAAGAAACATAAAAGTGGACTTCACGAGGTGTCCAGAAGAACAGCAGCAAGACGCGAAGAAGAAAAAGACGAAGGCCGAGAAGAACAAGAGCAAGACGTGAAAGTTAATAGAAGTTTATTTATATAGTGATTTAAAAAAAAACAGGGTTACAAAGTGTTTCACATACAATCAGGAAAAATAAGAGTAAATAACTCGAATTGAGGGAAAATTAAACGTGACGGATAAAAGGAACGGGAGAACTTGTGCTTCGAGAGCTGTGAAGCCAGAGGATGGCGGTTCAAACCGGAAAGGGCATCCGGTCTGGATCCCCCGAGATCCATCTAAGTCTGTGTCCACCCCCCTAACATGGGGTCTTAGTTGTAACACGTTAAAGCCGATCTCAGAAATAGACCAAGCCAACGACCAACCACAACAGGTCAATACAAAGGGCTTTCTAAAAAGATGGGATTTCATAAGCCACTAAAAACAGTCCAAGGATTCCACAAATCCAACGGATTGAGGAGGATTATCTCAGAGATTTGGGGCTAAAACTGCGGGGTCCACTTTGGTTTGGTTGTCAGAGTGGCGCAGGGCTGTGCAGAGGCCTTTTGAGGAGCAGGGTTCCAAATTAAGAGAAGAGGCACATGGAACAAAATCTGTAAACATATCTAAACTCTATTCAGGATTTGTATTCCGGCCGTTTTTCCCCGCTAGCGGGGGTTGACCGGTCCATGGATTCGTCTCCTCCAAGTCATTGACTCTCCATGAATTTTGTTGTGGAGCGAAGTTTTATGACCGGATGCCCTTCCAGACGCCAACCCTTTAGTCGCCTCTTACGACACGCAGGGATACGGTGGATGAATTCTGACCCCCATCCACAGAGGGGATCTAAACTCTATTCATATATTGAATAATAGAAACCCACACCCCCCCCAAAAAAATATCATGAAACGCATTACTTTTTAAATGTGAATGGATAATCTTATTCTATGAGGAAAATCTAGATGGTCGCTCAAAGGGGCACTTTGGGTGTTCAAGGTAAAGGAGCTTGAGGGATGCCTAAAATAATCCATCCAATTTCTAAATAGGATCGACCTGGGTCATATCTTAGCTTGACCCTTAGCAACAGCATCTTTACAAACCCGCTGCAGTAATCACTGCCTGGGCATCCTCGGACATTTCTCTTATTGAGCTACGTAGAAGTCCCAGCGTCGTGCCAAATGCTATCACTATTGCTGGGAGGTTCCCAAAGATAGGTACCGTCGTCAACATGGCCTCAACAGTCTTTACGGTCACCATGGATGCGGTGGAAAGCATTTTGGCCACCACCTTGGCATTGACTCCCTTAGCAAAGCGAGATTTCATCGCTGACTTCAGTTGATCACTCGGCTTGTTGCACCTCTCCGCCAGCCTTCCGATGGATTTGGTGTCCAGCCCGAAGGAGCTATAAGCCATCTGCAGGTATTTCTGCATGATGCCGATCTCACAGCCCACTGAAAAGCCAGGGATGGCCACGCCTGCTGTGGTGGCAGCGGCTGTCGCCACACCAACAGAGGCTTTCAAAAGCTGGTTCTTTTTTTTATTGATCATGCTCAGTGAGCAGACGGGTAGAGAGTGAATGAGAGCCGACCACTTGTGCTCCGACAGGTTTTCCTCCAACGAGTCGACCAGCGTCGGGAAATCATACTTTCCAAGTTCGAAGGTGGAGATGAGGAAGACCTTCGGGTTTCCGATGGGCGTCAGGTTTTCTTTGCAGCTGAGCCTGATCCTGGAGAGAACCTGGTCCTCATCGAAGCTTCTCTTACGTCCCTCCGCCTGCAGGTCCTGGTCGATTTTGGATCGGACAAAGTAGAACATTTTCTTCATCTTCTTGATCTCTTTGGCCAGCAGGATGTCATTCTCTTTGAATCTGACTGACCCGATGATTATAAAGAAGTCAAACTTGTCAAAGGCGATGTCTTTCAGATACTTCTTGGCTTTGAAGTTGGGGGTCCCGATTCCTGGCAGGTCCCAGATGTAGACGTTGGGCATGGAGGGGTGGACGTAGCAAATGGGTTTCATGGTGGTTTCCGTCACCCCGGTTACTGCAGCTCCTTCCTCTTCATCCGCGATCCCCCGTAACGCATTGACGAAGGTGGACTTTCCCACCCCACTCTCTCCAGTGATGGCGATGTTCAGAGTCACATTATCCAGCTCCTCTAGGTGCTTCTTGGCCTTGGTAGAGGACACGCTGGGACTTTCGTTGACGTATTCGTGGATGTTGTTGATGAAACTGTCCTTTTCAAAGATGGTCTTGTCGTAGACCACATCAGAGAACTGATCAGGATCCTCATAGATGGGCTCAGACATGGCAGCTCTGAGGAGAAAAGGAGGACGAGAGACAGGGAGGCTGTTTATTTTGTCATTTTATTCTTCACAGTGAAATCTCTCCTCTGTGTTCATAATTCACTTTGGACAGGAGCAGTGGGCATCTGCAGCACCCAGGGACCAGGGACCAACTCCAGTTGGTTTTCCTATCGCCTTCCTCAGGGGCACAGGCAGGAGTTTGGAGCATAACGTGCATGTCTTTATGATGGGGGGAAGAAACCGGGGGACAGGCATGCGGATATGAGGAGAACATGCAATCTCCACACAGAGAGGACCTGGCACAGCCTGGGGTTCAAATGCAGGACCTTCTTTATTCATTCATTCATTCATTCATTCATCTATTTATTCATGTATTCATTTTTCATTTATTCATTTATTTATTTATTTTTCATATATTTATTTAATGCGGGACCTTCTTACAGTGAGGTAACAGTGTTAAGGCAAAAGTGCATTTGATGCTAAGATACTTGTTTTTCCTTCTCTGTGTGTCTCTGGCTTTGAGGTTTTTTTTAAATTTTTGTTTCATTGTAGATTCCCTTATCAGTCCCGCAGGGGGACATTTAGAATTCTCTGCATTTAAACCCAACTTATTGTATAGGAGCAGTGAGCTGCCACCATTTGGCACTCAGGGAGCCGTTAGGGGTTCAGTGTCTTGCTCAAGGACACCTCGACATGCTATATGCAGGACCGGGGATCGAACCTGCTACATTCTGATCGCCAGCTGACCGCTCTACCCACTGAGCCATACCGCCTTTTTATTTATTCTTATTTTTTATATTTTTTGTTTTGTATCTCCAGCCGTACCTACAGAGTCAGTCTCAGGACCCTGTTGTCTCCATCCTGTCTGTGGATTACTCCCTGGCCCCCGAGGCCCCTGTAGAAACCCTTTCCTAAAGCGTTTCTACAGTGTTTCTATGCATACTGCTGGGCCCTCGAGAACCTCCACCTACTGGGTACCCAACACACCACTACTTTTATAGTTGGAGGACCCTGGAGCTCCTGGGAGAAACCCATGCAGACATGGGGAGAACATGCAAACTCCGCACAGATTGTGTCAGTTTTTCTGCTGCTTTAAAGCGTGGAGGAGGAGGAGAGATGAGGAGGTGCGAGACAGGGCGAACTTTTTTCCCTCTTGGCAGACTACCTGCCCGTCCGTGCGGAGAAACCTCAGGTTGACATCGATGTGACGACATTTTGGGGATAACGCGTCTGACCTCGACACACAAGCACATTACTGGAAATGATGATCAGTGATTTGATGAGACGGAGGCTTTCACTGGTCACTCCGCTCAATGAGAGCAGTATGAACAGCGGAGAAAGGCCAGGTGTCGCGGGCTCAATCCCATCACGGGAGGTCAGGGAGGCCATCCGGCGTTAATCCCCCTGCTCCATATGTGTCCGATTCCACCTCCCAAAACGTGGGGAGTGATCATGGCACGTGCAAATGGATTCCTCTTGCCTAGCTCTACCTGCAGCTATGTGAGGCAGCCTCTCTTAATTATTGTTATTTGCATTATATTTGTGTTTCTCATCCCCTGTAAGCATCATGTATACGGTTACACCTGAGTTAAACACACGGATGGAGCTATGCAAACAGACTGACCAGATAACAAGAACTCCTCTCCTCCTCTCATGTATCTCAAGTGAAGAAGAGAAAGACAAAAGGAGGCGCTGCGTAGAAAACGGCAAATCTTTACCTTCCACGATTCCAAGATTTGCTGATTCAAGGCTGAGGAAGCTCGACGGGCGTGTAGATTAACCTGCGATTTATCGATCGATCACATGCGGGGATCTGCGACTTGCACTTTGCTCATGCAATTTATCTGAAGCTCTGACTGGTATGTGTGCACGGGAGCAGGTCCTCATACCATCTATCCATCATCACCACTTATCCGCTGTCAGCTCGCAAAGTGGCTCCTCATACCATGAATTTTATTATGTTACCGTTCGCTGATGGCCAAACTGGTTTGGAAGTTGTTTTTGTCACACGAAGCACACGTTGTATTTGTCTCACCGTGGCTCTCTGTTCAGCCCGGCGGAGACAGAGCGCCCACCGCTGTAGACACTACAGCACAGGCTGGACATATGTCCAAACATTCTGCCCCCCCCTGGGGAGGGGCAGAGCGATCATCTGGGAATCGGAACGTTGTAGGTTCGATGCCAGCACCCGCAGAAAGGCATGTCAAAGTGTCCTTCAGTAAGACCCTCGTCCCCCCCAACTGGTGGCCTGTCCAAAGGGAGTCTCCACCCTTCGCTCAGGGAGCTCTGGGATTGGCTCCAGCTACCCCCTAACCTGACTTTGTCAGGTTGACTATAGATTGATGGATGGATGGATGGATGGATGGATGGATGGATGGATGGATGGATGGATGGATGGATGGATTGTGCCCCAGGTCTACCACCTCACATTCAGATGTATTGAAGAATAGTGAGCTGGGGTTCATCAATGGCTTCCTGGGGCAACAGGGGGGCAGTGACAGATGGGAAATGTACCCTTTTATTGGACACGCTTGGCTGTTGGACAGCAGACTGCCCATATGCTGAGCCTGGGAAGTCCACTTCAGCACTCTGTAATATGTCTCCTATCTGAGTAGCACAGCCAACCTCATCCCGACTTTAACAGCGACTCGGCTTTGCAGCCCATCTAAGATTTGGCTGAGCACATCTCTTTGGTATCATTGCATCACATTGTACTTTTATTTTGGAGGCCTGGGAGCAACGCCTGTGTTTCACAATCTCTGACTTGCATCCAGCTTTGGGATGTCTCTTAAAGCCACTGTTCTGGGGCCAGAGCAGGGTGTGGACCAGCTGTCCTGAGTTAGGCTAATGAGCCCACAACGGATAGATTGGCTCCTCACCCCTCAAATGAAGACCAGCCATTGCCAGGGAGCAAGGCCCCAAGCTGTGGAGACTCTCTCTTTCTCTCTCTCTCTCTCTCTCTCTCCCTCTCTCTCTCTCTCCCTCTCTCTCCCCCCCCCAGTGAAACTTTTGATGAAGTTTTGACCATCTGTGCAGGGAAAACGCCCCCTGGATGTGTCACAGATTTACCAAAGCTGTGTTTTAGTCCTGCAATGGATGTCCTGCACCAGGTCCCCAGCACTGAGAGGTTAGTACTGCCTGCATGTCTCTCTGTCTTATTCAGCGGAGGACAAATCCCTAATGTCATATTTAGCATTCTTATCTTCTGGAGAACCATCCTGGTCAAACCAGTTTGCCGCTACATGTACCACTGGAATATCTCTCGCTCGCGGCTCCTCTCTTGCCAAACGCTCCGGGGTGTAAATCACGCAGGCCAATAGGAAAAGTTTCCCATTTCAGGAAGCCGTCCAGCCCGTGTCCGTGTGGTTGGTTGTTGGGTCTGCCTCTCTGGCTCCACATTTGTTAGAGACATCTATTGTGCGTCGTGGTGTCTGAGCAGTCTGACGGACCGTGGTGGAGCGTCGTGGTTCAGAATGAGCACCTCTGTTTACCAGCAAACAGTCCGGGAGGCATTTCATCGCTTCAAGTTGGACGTCGCTGTGACCGGAGAGTCGGGAACCGGGAAGTCGTCTCTGGTCAATGCCATACTGGGACTGGAGGATGATGGTGTGGGAGCCCCCACCGGAGTGCTGGAGACCACCATGGAGCCCACCATGTACCAGCACCCCAAATACCCCTACGTCAGGGTCTGGGACCTCCCAGGCACGGGCACGCCTTCATTCAAAAGAAAAAGCTACGCCAAGACTGTGACCTTTGACCTTTACGACGTGTTCGCCATCGTGGACTCGGTGAGAGTGAAGGAGAACAGTTTGTATCTTGTGGATGAGGTGGTGAAGAGGAGGCGGCCTTTTTACTTCGTGAGGTCCAGAGTGGACCTCGACCTCTTGTCGGAGAGTCGAAAACCCGGCTTTGATGAGAGCGACGTGATGGAAAGAATGAGGAAGGACTGCATCTGTAACCTCCAGACCAAAGTGAAACAGCCACAGGTGTTTCTGGTCTCCACCCACGTCAGGGAGAAATACGAGCTCCAGCGCTTCGTTGAAACGCTGGAGGGAGAACTTCCACGGCTGCACAGGAAGACCTTTGACCTTCTGGTTGAGACTCTCTGCCACCAGAGATTTGTGCTGTTTAAGTAAGGGTTGATCGCCCGGTGCTCTGTGCAGGATTACGCTGAATCATTAGCTTCCCGCTTGTCCGCGTAGCCCTGTCTCCGTTTCATATCTACGGTCTCTGGTTAGCGGTGCTTTAAAGCCTTTGTCTTCCGCTCTGTCTTGTTCAGGTGTCTGAAGCCTGCTGCGTTCAAAAGGAAGAAGATCAGTCGAGAGGATTTGCAGAAGATGAGGGCGGTGTGCTCCAGCTCGCATCTCAGCAAAGGGCTGACGAGAGGAGAAATCAACGGGATGGTTGACGCAGCGGATCAGCTATGAGAAGCGGAGACGAGGCTGGTACTGTCTATTTGCATCAGAGCGAACGTGTCGGTTTTCACAGGCCGCTCTGTCTGTCTTTTTTTTCTTTCTTTTTTTAGATTTATTTTGATTGACAGTTTGTCAGCGTGCGTTAGCAAACTGGATTTGCGTCGATATCGCGGTTGTGCGTCTCCGGTGTGGATGTCGCGTAGGGTGACCTGCAGTCTGTCTATACACCGAGGCACCTCGTGAACCCGGGTCCAAAATCCTTTTCCCCTCACAGTTTGACATTTGGTCTCACATGTAGCTGGAACATCTGTAGCTCGGGGGTACACCGTGAGCTACAGGGAACTGAGGAGTCCGACGTCGCAGGTTCGACCCCCCTGCAAGATGTCAGGAAGGGTCGTAATCCTCCATGCTGCATCTAAGTCCGTGCCCCCCCCCAATATGGGGACTGACGTTGACATGTAAAAATGGACCCCTCTCTTTTAGCTGGAGTGTCTGTGGAGATAGGGGGGCACAACCTTTATAAAAAAGTGTTTGTCTGAGTAAAGGTGAGGAGCATGTTAAAGATACATGTTCTCATAAGACATTTCCCTTCCTTTAAATGACATTAGAATCCCCTACGTTGTGGACAAGAGTCTACATTTTAATAGTGGTGTTTATATCTCTTGGTATTCCTCGTTGCAGTTTCGTCTGATGCAAATAAGACACGCACCGTCTCCTTTAACTTGTTTGAACAAATCAATCTCTGCATAAAAGTTGGTGTGTGTATGTGTGTGTGTGTGTGGACTTGTTTTTCTAGGTTACAGGTTCGTTTGAAGAAATGACTCAGCCTCTACCTTTTTAGCTCTGCCACAATAGCTCCCATGTCCCGATGGTGAATGGACTTGTTTTTATTAAGCGCTCAACTTGCACTATGAAGCATCCAATGTGGATGAGATGCGTGTCAATAATGTGCAGCGTTAGCTTCTCAGATGAAACCGCATCCGATACAAGGCCTGCTTCCACTTGTACAGTCAATACAATGATGTTGCCATATCGACCTCTCTGCAGCAAAATTACAAGACCGTTGTACAGGATTTGTCATTTGCAGTATTTCCAGTCAATAAATTAAAAAAAATCACCCGTCAGCTTTATTATTAAACTTTATTACAGGCTCCTCGGACGTGCTGCCTTAGAAAGGACACGTTACTGTGTGTTTGATCTGCTCTCACTCAGCTGCTTCCATATTGTCGCTATGACACTTCCTGTTAACACCGCCATCTTGGCTCATCCTCTCTCGCCTCCTCTCTGCTCTCAACCT
>OMLC01041538.1:0-12105 GCA_900302585.1 Regalecus glesne
AAGGATGGCGCAGCATAGGAGAGCCAACACGTCGGGTCAGAACTCTGCGGTCTACACCCACCTACAGGCAAGTGGCCACTCATTCAAGGATGATGATGTTCACATCCTTGATAGGGAGGAACGCTGGTTTGAGAGGGGGGTGAAGGAGGCCATCTACGTTAAGAGGGAGCGACCCTCGCTGAATAGGGGCGGTGGCCTGAGAGTACACCTATCTGCGTCTTACAATGCCGTGATCGCGAACATTCCCAAATCCTCTGTGAATGGTGCCCTTTGTCACTGAATGTGCAGTTGATCACCCAACTTGCATGTGAAACCAACCTATTGTTGTGTGGCATCACGGTACTGTTTATAAGGAGGGGGATGTTTGCCTTCAGCTTAGACTGAAGAAGTCACCTGGTGAGTGACGAAACGTTTCAAAAATGAACCTCTGATCCAGCTGAACAGATTTACCTCTTTTGAGACTTGTTTAGTTTAGTTTCCCAGTATGTATTGTCTTACTGTGCAGCATTATTGACAAAATAAGTATTAATATTTTTTCTTAATTCTTAAGAAATTTGATTAAACTGTAAGGTAGAAATAAAATTTGTAAACTGTAATAAGTTGTGAATGTCCATACAAATGGGTACAATCCAACAGCGTTTACTTTTAGCTTCAGGTAGCATGAACGAAAATCCACATACGGCCAACGTGTCCTCGTCGTAAACCGGAACGTGGACTACCGTAAACATCACGTAGACCTGCTTTACGGCAGCGTCGTAACCAAGATGTCCTTAAGGGCACATACACATATATAGCATATATGACATTTCCTCTTTTCAACTTTTGCTTTTTTCTTTTCTTGTAACAAAACAAAATTATACAGCAATTGTATTTAGGACTTCTTCCATTTTCAGCTGTTCAAAATCAAACTAGCATAGCATCAATATTCAATCAATCCTTTTTTCAGAACAAAACAACAAAGCATCACCAATGCATAATACATCACATTTCTGTTTCACACCCCACTTCTGACACCATGTAATAAGTTGTGAATGTCCACACAAATGGGTACAATCCAACAGCGTTTATTTTTAGCTTCAGGTAGCATGAACGAACATCCACATACAGCCAACGTGTCCTCGTCGTAAACCAGAACGTGGACTACCGTAAACATCACATGGACCTGCTTTACGGCAGCGTCGTAACCAATATGTCCTTAAGGGCACATACACATATATAGCATATATGACATAAACAATCAGGAAGCAATACACCATTGTAAGATGTAATTTCTGGTCATTTCTTTCATAACTTCTGTTAACCTGATCTCCTGATAAGTCAATCCTTTTTCTCTTTCCCTTGAATGTTTGAGTTAGCTATGTATTTGTACGTTTCAATGTGGTTACCTCTATGTTTCTGTGCATGTAATGGCGGTGCAAAAAAAATCTGTGGGACAATAAAGATTATACAGTGACTTCAGACCAAGTCCAAACATGTTTAGAAATGTTTGCCCATTCTTTAAAATAAAACACTGAAAAATTAGTAAGAACCAACCCTTGGTAAATTGACTTGTTCTTATAAAGTACTTTTAATCTAGCGACTCTCAAAACCCTTTAAAATGAATGCCTCACATTCACTGAGTCCTCCCACGGGATACAAACCCACAACAACTGAGTTCCAGGCAAGCACTATACCGCTGAGCCACCGCAGCTTCGATTACAGCCCTGTCTTAGTTGGATCCTTTGGGTTATTGTCGTGCTTAAAGGTGACCAATCATCCCATTCTGATGTTCCATCCATTCTGGAGTAGGTTTTCTTCAAGTACTTCTCTACATTTACCTGTAATCATCCTTCCCTAAATTCTGATCTTTCTTCATGCTCCTGCCACTGAGAATCACCCCATAGTATGAGACTACCATCACAATAGAAGAGAGCCATGGCTCATGAAGTCGAGTGAGTGATCTCGTTATTGAAATATTGCTGGTTCAATCCCAGCTTCTTCAGAAAGTGTGATGAAGTGTCCTTGAGCAAGACGCAGAATCCCTAACTATTCCCCAGGTGCTGCAGCTGCTCACTGCTGTTATACAAGAGGATGGGCTAAATGCAGAAGCCCATTTCAATGTAAGAAAACAATAACCAAATTAATTGTCTGTCCATACTTCACTGCAGAGCCAAGAATTTGCCTGACAGTGTGCTTGGAATCCTTAAAGAATTCAATATTTGTCTCATCAGACCAGAAAAAAGTTGTCCTCGTGCTGTCATAGTCCTGCACATGCCATTCAGCAAACTCCAGGCAGGTTGCTGTCACATGCCTTTCACTCAGGGTTGTTTCCATTATCAGCTCTACCATAAAAGCCATACTGATGGGAGTGTTGATGAGATTGTTGTTCTTCCAGCAGGTTCTCACATCTATGCAGAAGACCTCTGTAGCTCTGATTGACCGTTGGGTTCTTGGTCACCTCCCAGACCATGGCCCTTCTTGTCTGGTTTGGCTGGTTTACCAACACTGGGAAGAGTCCTGGTGGTTCCAATTTTTTTTTCCATGTCACAATTATTGAGGCCACTGTGCTCCTGGGAAAACACAAAGTGTTAGAAAGGGTTTTATACCCTTTCCCTGATATATGACTCACCACAATTTTGTTAGATGTCTACAAGGAGTTCCTTGGAGTACTTTTTTTTAGATTTTCTTTTGACCTGACATGCAGTGTGACTTGTGGGACTGTATATACACAGTTGTGAGACTTTTTAAACAATGTCCAATCAATTCAATTTGCAACAGGTGGATTCCAATAAAGGCCTAGACAACTTGAGGATAGATGAGGGAGTTGTTCCTCATACGATGCCAGGGTCTAAGGACAGGGTGTTGTGTTAGTATAAAGCCACTGAGGCATATTTTTAATTAGTCATAATGGGATATAAAAATAAAATTGTCTTGTCTTGACTTAATCATAAACTTTCAAAGCATATGATATATATATATATATATAAATCATAAATTCCCCTTTTAATTTTCATAGATTTCTGAAAACATGCTTTACTGTCAACATGGGCAATTGAATGCAGATTGATAGATGAAAATGGCTTTTTAAAAGTGAATCAGCAACACAGTAAAGTGTGCAAAACTGAATGGGTCTGGGCAGTCAAAGTAAGTAATGGGCAGTCAAAGTAAAAATCAACATAAGTCTGTCTCCAGAAAAGCTTCCATGCACCTTGTCATAGATCCTACCAATCTCTGAACTCCACTGGAGGGATGGAGCACCATTCTTCAAAAAGATATGCTCTCATTATTCTTCCTAAGTGATACTGTTGGGCTGCGTTAGCTCAGTGGTAGAGTGCCCACTCACGGCATCGGGAGGGGCATCTGGTATTAATCCCCCAAGCTCCTTTTAAGTCCAAGTCTATCCCCACAATGTGGGGACTAATTCTGACACATAAAATAGACCTCCCATCCTCTCCAAGGAACAATGAGTGTGTTTGAGTGTGTATTTGTTTGTCTGAAGCTAATCTCTCAAATTCATGCACCTATCAGCCTGAAAATACTTTTGCATGGTTATGACCATATGA
Source organism: Regalecus glesne (assembly GCA_900302585.1). Lineage (NCBI taxonomy): Eukaryota > Metazoa > Chordata > Actinopteri > Lampriformes > Regalecidae > Regalecus > Regalecus glesne. Next base: position 3,543 of record OMLC01041538.1, read on the forward strand.
ACAAGAACCTCTTGTGGTTGCGGAGATTGAAAACCTTTAAAAATCTTTATTCTCAGTTCTAGCACTCCTCTTCATTCACACTCTAGCGTGCTCAACCAATGCTGCTCTCAGTCACTGGTGATCTAAGTCAACTTTGCACATGTGGAACTCACATCTACGGTTGATTGCAAACCGGCAGCAACAGTCTCAAAACATTATGTACTCAGAAATAAGTCTTGCACGTAAACAAGAAGTGGCTTGTATTTCATAAGTCAGCAACTCATCTACTGCTGATCTCAGCACAGAAGAATTGCAGGAAAATTAGATGAACCAAAAAATAATAACCTGTCTTCACTCCATAATATAATGAACTTAGGAAAATTGTTAATGCTCACATATGTGCTACTCCCATCTGCAGTTGACTCAGCTTTTACAGCGACATGATAAAAAGTTATCAAGAGAATTGTGATTATCGAAAAAATAACAATCAAAGGTTATAACAACTGTGAAAGCTTCCTCTAGGTTGCGGTCAAAAGAGGAATATTGTATATTCTTGTCACTGCCTGATCTGAGTCAACAGTGGATGTGAGTTGTGCATGTATGACTGTAAATTGTTCACCCAACTTTACTATTGCATGAAAATAAAGACATGTGTAGGGTTAGAAAAATATGGTCAGATAGTAAATCATTTACTTTTGGGCAGTGCAGGTTCATATTAGACTTAGTCCCATTTGTGTGAAGGTCTGCCTCGGAGGCTACTCATTCACAGAATGACAGGCAAAATGCTTTCATTAGCTAGATTTTTTTAGCTTGAGTACTCCATATTTAAAAAAACATTTTAAGATTTTCTAGTCAATTGACTTGGGGGCTATATAAGTCTTAATATGGTAAGGAAAACACTGGTTTTCCTGTCTGTGTGTACGTGTGTAGCTGTCTGCTGCTGATCTCACATACTATTGGACCTGTCAGCCTACCAATGGTCATGTACAGTTATTACCGTATGATCAATGACCTCTCATGGTTGTGGTGATTCAAAACCTTTGAAAAACCTGTTATATACCCCAATTGAGTGCTACCTCCTCAGCTGGTTTGTCACCAAGTCTTAGCACCAGAGGAGGAAAGATTATTTCTAGATGTGATGTCTCTCTTACTGTGCTTTACACTTGCTGCTGTACCACCGCAATTTCCCCATGTGGGACTAATAATGAAATATCCTAGCTTATCTTATCTTATTACCTGGTGGCAATCTGCACTCCACTGAGTGCACTCTCCTAGTTTAGAGTTTTGATTATGGTTGTGTAGAGCACTTAAATGTTGGTCCAAATTCTCCCATAGATGTTGGGTTGACATCTGGGGACTGTGAAGGGCATAGTATATGATTTACATACTTTTCATTCTCATCAAACCATTAAGTAACCCATCATGCTGTTTGGATGAGGGTGTTATCATCCTGTAAGAGACCACTCCCACCAGAATAGAAATGTTTCATTATAGGATTAAAGTGATCACTGAGAATAATAACTTTTATTTATTTACAGTGGCTCTTCCCTCTAAGGGGAATAGTGGACATAAACCATAGCAGGAAAATGCGACCCATGGCACAATAGAGAGCCCAAACACCTCACGGTGGGGGATAAACATTCAGTTTTTTCTTTAATTTGTCATCCATCTGTATATATATTTAAGCGTATGTACTATGCACTAAAATGGTACTGCACAAAATATGTACTATTTTTTCCTTAACCTGTGTTGACACAGGTTCAGCTGACTAAAGAGCTAATTTTTTCCGCAATTCCCTGCTGTTGCCATTACACTCACACTGGTCCACATAAGCACTCCTAAGAGCTGGCCAGGAAAGCCATAGTTTGCAAACTCCACTAGAGCATTGCAGAAAAGTTTCCCCTTTACTTGCCTTTAAAAAGTACCATAAAATACAGCCTCTGGGGAAAGCTCCTCCTTTTTTATAACATTAAGGCATGACAGTGCAACTTATCAGAAAAATAGTGGCACTTCACAGGCTAGTGTGACATTTTCATCACATTTTGGGATTTACTTGTATTTTCTGGGGTTTTGAGGTACAATTTTAGGTACACTTAAAGCCTACAGCAGTAAAGTATGAACCTGTTCACTATGAAATGTCAGCATAATTAAAGTAGTCTGAGTTCAACAATTCCTGTTGAACATGCCGTAAGACCTGCCTGCCTTCCAAACAGTACTATTATCCTTAAGTGTGAGTATTATTCGCAGGAAGATTATGAATTGGGAACATTTTCCAGACTAGCAGGAGCAGAAACCACCAACCCTTCATTCCCAAAAGAGGGAGAACAGGTTGAATTATTTCATCCTGTCATTTAATTGCATTACATGAACAAACCTGTCACTCATATTTAATGGTTCCATCCAGTGCTGAACTAAACATATGTTGGTTGCCATTAAGGATTGGAGATATAAATTGAAATGTTACTTTCTCCATGACCAACAGTTCCATGTTTCAACAGACTTATTCTACTAGGGGGAAGATTGATTACTGCTGAGATTGATTTTGAAAGTCAATTTTCATTCTGGACGAAGCACTCAAGATCAGTTTTCAAAATTATGTATGCCTTCAAGTTTGGCAAGAAAAGAGTTGGGCAGAGACCCTATATAGACTGCATAATTTATTCCGTCTACAAATATGAAACTTCAAGGCTCTCAAAGGACATCTCAAAAGCACAGCAAGTCCCACACAGTGGCATCTTTATTGAACATATAAAGACCCGTTTTTAAGCGCCATGATTAGTTTCTATGTTGTGGGGTGGATGCAGACTTAATTGGAGCTTGGGAAATTAAAGTCAGATGCCCTTCCTGATGCCCCGTGGTGGATTCGAATCTGCTGCCTCTGGCTCGTCAATTCCCGAAGCAAGTGCGCTAAAAAAATAGCTACTGCAGCCCCATCTTTATTAAACACACACTTGTACAAAGTTACTCCATTAAACACGTTGTCAGACAGAATGTATAAATGGGAAATATTTCTGTGACTATAATGAACTATTTTTTATTCAGACTTTTCTGAACTAGTGAATAGTCAAAGTGTTTTAAATGCATGGTATGCCTCACATTTACCAAGCATGGGGGATTAAGACCTTATGTTATTTTCAGATGCCCCATAGTGTGATCAAACCTGCAACATCTGATTTAGAGGTGTGCATTCTATGGTGGCACTACCGAGACCCCCAAAAGAATATAAAAATAATCCCCCGAATAGTTGTCTTTTCCACGATACGACTATAAACTATTGTTCATTTGCTGCCTTCCCTTTTCTACCCTTTCTCGCTTTACTAACTCAACGGGTCAATGGGCATCCAAATATACTCAGACAAGTGCAGAAGATGTCATGACTTAAGTTCACAAGGCATGGTACACAGATCAAAGCCTTACAGATTAATGGCTGTGCTCAGATGGAAAACTGGTAATTAATGAGGGGCTTAACAGCAAATTAAATAGATGGCAATGCAATTATGGAGGAGGGCATTGATCAATATCCTTGACTACCAGCCTCTGGGATGGTGCGTCATATTAATAGATTGTAGCTTATGTCCTCTATCAGCAGCAAAACATCCCTGGATTTAGTAGCAGGGGTGCCTTTTTGTAGACACACACACAAACACACACAATCTTGTGTTTGCACAATGTTTGTGTGCATATTTGGAGCTCCGCCAGTGAAGAAACATGTTGGGTATGAGCCACCTCTCAAATAGTTTCTGCATTATTCACTGTTGATGAGTTCCATTGCTTGTTCTCATATTAACTGTGAGATCAGGAGCATTGCCCCCTCTGACCCCTCAGAATTATCACTTAAGTAGTTTATCACTTGAGAAGTTTTAAATTAGCCTTCTGGAGTTTTAGGGAAGCCTAACTACCTGCAAAACAGAATTTGAGAATAGGCTCATAGTGACAGGCTTCTATTGAGAAGAATAAAAAAGGAAAGCCAGAAGCCTACTTGGGGTAAAAAAAAGTATTTGACGACTGTTTGATAAGTATTTGATCTAAACTTCTTAGCAATTAACAGGAACAGCCCAGTACTTAATACTAAATAATCCACGTAAAAGGCTCAGAATACACTGTGACCTCAACAGGAATAACTTTTTGAGTTTCAATTTCGTGCCATGCAAATTAGTGTCTATCTTTAAACTTGAACTGCTTGATGGTTCCTGATCTGTTATTTTTCAAATGATGAAAATGACAAAATGTCCTCAACGCAGATCTCAGCAGGGATTTTCTTTTTACCTGCAGTTTTCAATTGGTTGGTTTCTTTAAGGAGATTCCCGTGTTCATCTTTGACTGCAAAAGGTTTCCGTCCATCCATCCATCGTCAACCGCTTATCCAAAATTAGGTGGCGGGAGAACGGGACCCAATCTCCCTTCTCATTGAGTGAAAGCCAGGGTACACCCTGTATAGGTCACTAATCTATCACAGGGCAGAGGTATTGGGAATAGTGTTTTGCTCAAGGACACCTCAACATGCTTCTCTGCAGGACTGGGGATCAAACCTGCAACCTTCCAATCACCAGGTGACCGCTCTACCCCCTGAGCCTTGCTGCCCCGTTTCTGTCCTTATTTAATGTTATTTTTCTCATTTTATTTTTTGACAAGATTCTTGCATTCCCACCTTGTTATCTTGGAGCTCACATACCCTCTGAGGGGATTATATATATTGATAGATGCAATCAACTCGTGTTCCTCCTTCCCCCCATTGCAGTTGGCATGATGGCTAAAGGGACATCACTGGTGCAGATTTGTGCTTTACATTCCAGCACAATGGCCCAGTGGTTAGTGCTGATGCCTCATGCAAAAAAAGGTTAAAGGTTGGAATCCCAGGTCCTTTGTGTGTGACAGTTTGGATGTTCTCGCAGTCTCTGTGAGTTTCCTGCGGGTGTTCGTTTCCTTCCACCATCAAAAAGACATGCATGTTATTGTTTAGACAAATGCTCTTGCCTGTGGCCCTGAGATTGGCAATAGGAAAAATAACTGGATTTGGTCCCTGGGCACTGCAGTTTCTCACTGCTCCTATACAATAGGATGGTGTAAATGAAGACAACAAGACTTTGTTGTATATATGTACAATGACGAATAAAATTTCTTTCTTCACTCATGTGCTAAGAAAGTCACTCTCCTCTGTCAACATGAAGTTATGTGTGCAATACTGGTAGGAAAATCAGAGCAATGCTTTTTCTGACCACATTGAATGGCATTGGGTTGAAATCTGGATTCACAATGACAAATCAATGGCTCCTTCAATTGATCAAACAGAAGTTTTAATTATGCTGACACACACATGCATGCATGCACACGGATATGTATGCACACACGCACGCATGCACGCACGCACACACGCACGCACACACACACACACACACACATAGTGATGTCATGCGAGGTAGTGTCATAGAAGGGAGACATATTCTCTGCCAGTGGCTGCAAAATGAACTACAAAACCCATAGGCAGCAAGGCACTCAGGACAATGATCACTCCTCAGGAAAAAACATATTACCTGACTGCCCCAGGGAGGATAGAGTAAGTGAAGGAAAATAGTTTGAAAGAGGAGGTACAAGGACAAACGCCTGGAAGAGAATATATTGTTGCTCTTCTGTTACAGGGAAGACATAGAACTGTCATTTTGGTTTAGGATACCTGTTTTGGCTGTGTTATCATCTGTCTACAATAATTTAGTTGACCTATTTTGGGATGACTGAATATAATGAATTTAAGTTGGGAATAAATGCCTCATTACCTTAATTTCCTGCACCCGCACCTCAAACGCTTTGACATGCTTTCTGAAGGAACAGGAGATTGACCCACCAATTTTCCAAGTACTATAAGACCATCCTATGACATGAAATCCATCCATTGTCAACCACTTATCCAAAATCAGGCCACAGGAGAACTGGAGCCTATCTCAGTTCTCATTGGACGAAAGACGGGCTACACCCCGCATAGGTCACCAGTCCATCACAGGGCAGAGCAGTCAGGGGAAAAGTGTCTTGGCCAAGGACATCTCGACATGTTTCTCTGCTGGTATGGGGATCAAACCTACAACCTTCCGATCACCAGATGACCGCTCCACCCACTGAGCCATGCCACCCCTCCTATGACATGACATGAGATATATAATTATTTTTTGTTCAGGTTTCTGTTGTGTTCACTGTTATTGTATTGGTGGAAAACCCTGGTCACTTACTGTGATCTGATGCCATTGGTAAGATTATGTTGGGTGGGGCTTATTGCAGCCATGTGCATCATTAAAGGAGAAAAAATATTATATTTTACAAACCATTCCTACATCCCAATAATGAATGTCTTTGAGGTTGGGACTGTAAGATATGGTATCAAGCTGCTATGATAGAAATTGTTCAATGAATGCTGTTAATGAGCTGATCAGACTGTATTTATCCAAAGTGCTGCCATATTACTTTGACCTTTCAACTCTCCATCCAGCTGTGATTTCAAAAAAGGGATGGAGATCAAACCTTTTTTTTCCTTAGCAAGATTTTGACTGTGTGAGATCTCTAAATGAAAGCGACCATTGTGTACCAAATATAGAGCTTATCACTGAAAATACCTTAACACTGTTTCAAAGTATTCGTGATGTAATCAGCTTATTTCAACCATAAGTTAAACAAAGTTTTTATTCCCAAAATCTTTTGGGGCATTTGACACTTGCCATTACGAATCCTGCTTCGACAATAAACTACATTGTATTTGAACTACTTGTCGTGCTGGATGTGAGGTTTTATGCTACCTTTAGCCAGTCTATATGTGCTTTCCTTGGTATGTCAGTGTCAGTCAAACAATCACAATTTCAGAAAGGTATGCAAACAGTAATGATGTTGCATAGTGTAGGCTACCATATGGAAGGAGGCTACAACATAAGTTAGCATCAATCAATAGGGCAGAAGGACAACTTCAATATGAAATATGTAACAGAACAGCTTTCACTTCACTACATGTCTTTGAAGTCACTCATTAAAGTTTAAACCACTGATTATGTTCACTGTCGCTCAGGTTGGAGAGTCTATTTGTTTATTTCAGGGGGGGGACTTTGGAAAAATACCAAGGAAGAGATGATTTGTCATCCATCATCAACCGCTTATCTGAAGTTAAGTCACAGAGTCATGCCGAAGTCTATCCCAGCTCACATTGGGCAAAAGTTGGGTAAGCATCCTGGACATATTGCCATTCCATCACATGGCTTGAGCACTTAGGGGGTTTGGTATCTTACTCAAGGACAGTTTACGCACTCTTAATGATCTGGGGATCAAACCACCAGCCATCCTTCATACCTCTATGAGATACAAGTGAAACAATTCAATCACGTCTGACTGATCCTTAACTGATTCATACACTTTGCCTGCTTAAGATGTATCGCTGACTTGCAAGTCAAGTAAGAGGTGGCATAGCGACCAGGGCGGTCATTTGCAAATTGGAAGATTTGTGGTTCAATTCTCAGTTCCTTCAGACAGTATGTCAAAGTCACAAAAAGGGGTGAATCAGTTCAACTGGATCAGAAGTTTATTTGTAAACTTGTGATCCAGTTGAATTGATTCACCTCTTTTTTGTGATTTCTATACCTGGATTATTGAGCATGCATCAAGACAGTATGTCAAACTGTCTTTGAGCGAGATAAAGAGCCCCTAATGGATTGGAACAACAAATGAAAATGAGCTGGTGGCTAAATTTGGCATCTTTACATTCTAAATGTCCATTAAAAAATACACTGTCCTTATAAAGGAGATTGTCATTATTATAAGATAAATATTAAATAGTATTAAAATGAATTAGTATTATGAGATTAAAACTCCTCTGTATCAAAAATTCACTGTCAGTGTTTTTCTTGGGTGGGTCAATTGATTTACACAAGGTAAAATTTACAATGTAGATCCCTTAAGGTAGAATCCTTTCCCTCCCCTGGACCCTAGAGTGATTTTCCCCGAGGAAACGATCCACAGAACCCCAGTACATGAAGAGATAAAGAGCAGGGTTGACAGAAGCAGAGGGTGGGGAAGAGAAAAAGAGAGAAACGAACGGGAGCAGAGCAGTGCGTTTCAGCCTCAATGCCTCTGCTTCTCCTCCGTGTGTAACTGTGAAGGATCTGAAAAACCACCACTTCGCCCCACAGCGATGGAGAGAGGAGAAGAATGTTCTCGGAGAGACTAAATTTAGATCCAATGTGCTCTGCCATCAATCCCGTTTAAGCCAGCTGCAGAGCCACACTCAGTGTGGGAAGAATATGTCTGAATGCTGAATTCTGGTTACATAAGTGTTACTTTGTGTTTGGTCCTTTGTGGCTATAATGGAGCTGAAACATGGTTTCTGAGAGCGCTATCATTATTGCCTCATTTCCCTAGATAATAGCATATGTTGGAGATTGTGTATGTGCATATGTGTGAGTGCGTGTATGTGTAGTTTTGTGTGTGTGTGTCTGTGTGTGTGTGTGTGTGTGCGTGCGTGCGTGCGTGCGTGCGTGCGTGTGTGTGTGTGTGTGTGTCTCTGTGTGTGTGTGTCTGTGAGTGTAAGAGAGAGCAGCAAGCTAGATAGATAGATAGA
>OMLC01041559.1:0-16738 GCA_900302585.1 Regalecus glesne
CAATTACCCTGGAGCAAGGCACCTGGTGCTCAATGGTGCTGTTAGACTGTTGAAATGGTCAGGCCGGTGTCACAGGCCGCTCACTTGCTGGCTTAAAAAGGGCCATCAAGAGAAATGAGGTGTCTGTGTGTGTGTGTGTGTGTGGGTGTGTGTATGTGTGTGTGTGTGTGTGTGTGTGTTTGTGGAGGGGTTCCATGGATTCATCCCTCAGTTGTTCCTGTGCAGCCAAAGGTAGGATTTGAAAGATGTGATGGTCCTCCTGGTCCTGGAGTGAATGTATGGGATTAAGCAGGAGTGTCGCTGGGGACACCAGGGAATTTAACCATGGAGGGACGTGCATCACGTGGCCCTGGGCACACTGTGGAGAGGAGGAACGTACGCCTCTCTGTTTTCACCCGGGCTCACTCCTCCTTCTCTCCGCCTTTATCATACATGTGAATTCACTGCGGCCTGTGCAAATCTGCATCATACGAGACAGGGGTATAAACCCTGTCTGTCTGGCACAGGAAGAGAGAGCCGCAAGGGGTTTCTCTAGCCGCCCAATTTACACCGCTCCTATCAGATAGCAGTGATCCTAGAGATTACAGATTAGATCCGAGGCAGGAGGTGACTTGTCCTTGTCCGTTCCTGTTTCACTCCATTTTCTCTCTCTCTCTCTCTCTCTCTCTCTCTCCCTTTCTTGCTCTCTCTCTCTCTCTCTTTCTCCACCCCCCTCTCTCTCTCACACACACACACAAACACACACACTTTTTGCTCCTTACCATTGAATAAGCTGCTGAGCTGCTCTTAGGGTAGGCAGCAGTGTCAAGAAAGGGAGAGAGAGAGAGAGAGAGAGAGAGTATTTGCTTTGTTTAAATTAAATGATTAAGACTTTCTGAACACAAGATATTTATCAAGATTAGATATCCCTTACTGGTCCCACAGAGGTATTTTTTGTATTCATTTTTTATTCCCTTATCAGTCCCAGAAGGGGAAATTTGGATTTCTCTACATTTTAACCCATCCTATTGTATAGGAACAGTGAGCTGCCACCGTATGGTGCTCAGGGAGCAGTTAGGGGTTCAGTGTCTTGCTCAAGGACACCTCGACATGCTATATGCAGGACCAGGGATCAAACCTGCAACCTTCTGATTGCCAGACGAGCGCTCTACCCACTGAGCTATGGGCCCACGGTGTTACAGCAGCAACATGGAAAGCACAACTAGAGAGGCATACGATCCCAACAGGCATTAGAAATACAGAAGCAATATTAACATGTGGAAATATGACAAACTATCAGCAGAAAGAAAACAGAATCAGTAGTTGACTGAATGGTCAACGCAATCCATTGGTTCATCTGGTTGTGAATCTGGTCCGTTAGGGGAGTGGTGCTGGTTATAGAGTCTGACAGCTGCGGGGAGGAAGGAGCTGTGATGACGCTCCTCGGGACACAGCAACCTGTCCCTGAAGGAGCTCTCCAGTGTCGTCCTGCAATGGAGTCATTCTGCCACACTTGATCTTTACATCGTATCTATTGGTTAACCGCCCCCCCCAATAAAAACTCAACTGTTGAGCATGTTCAGCTTCGGCACATCCATCAGATCGTATTCAGACCTCCATGTTGGTTATCACACACACACACAGACATGTAGTGAAGGTGCTGAAACACTCTCTGGGGCTGGTTATGACTCAGGATTTCTCCCCTGCTAGCAGGTTTAGGATTAGTGTTGAGAGATTAAATGGAGCCGTGAGGTCGAAATGTGGCTAATGGATCACGTGTTGTTCATCTGGGCCAGTCTGTCTTTCAAGTGATAGATTGTGTCGACCTGTTGGGGTGGCCATGACCCCCAATCCCCAACTCCTAACCCACGTCCAGCCAGGCATACAACCAGAATTAGTATATGATGTCCAGAGAGGAGCAAACACACGTGGAACATGCACACACACACATACAAGAGGCGGCATGGCTGTCATATGGTGGTCGGAAGGTTGAAGGTTCAATTCCCAAACCTGCATCATGAACCCTCTTCCTCTTCTCCTCTTGCCTGGCAGCTCCATATTCAGCATCCTTCTCCCAGTATACCAGCATCTCTCCTCCACACATGTCCAGACCATCTCAGTCTGGTTTCTCTGGTTTTGTCTCCACACCCTCCAACCTGAGCTGTCCCTCTGATATACTGGTTCCTGATCTTGTCCTTCTCCATCACCATCCATTCATCATCAACTGCTTATCCAGTGTGGGGTCATAGAGGTAGCAGATTTTCAGCCAGGAACTCCACGTTTTCCTTTCCCTTGCAACATCAACTAGCTCTGACTGGGGGATCTCCAAGCATTGCCAGGGCATCACTCCAGATAAAAACCCTAGTCTCTTCATCTCTGCCACCTCCAGCTCTGCCTCCTGTCTTTAGGTCAGTGCTACTGTCTCCACACCACACAGCATAGCTGGTCTCACCACCATCTTGTAAAACTTCCCTTTCACTCTTCCTGGTACCCTTCTGTCACACATCGCCCCTGACACTCTTCTCCACCCACTCCATCCTGCCTGCACACTCTTCTCCACCTCTTTTCCACACTTCCTGTTACTTTGAACAGTTGACCCCAAGTATTAAAACTTCTCCACTTTCCTCACCTCTCCTGCTTGCAACCTCACCACTCTGCTGTCCTCCCTCTCACTCATGCATATGTATTCTGTCTTGTTCCCACTGACTTTCATTCCTCTTCTCTCCAGTCTATAGCTCCACCTCTCCAGACTCTCCTCCACCTGCTCCCTACTCTCACTGCGGATCACAATGTCATCTGTGAATGTCACAGTCCGGGCAGGCTCCTTCCTGCCTGATCTCATTCACCACCATTGCAAACAAGAAAGAATTCTTGATGTAACCCCACCTCCACCTCGAACCCATCAGTCATTCCTTCTGCACACCTCACCACTGTCACACTGGCCTCATACATATGCACCACTCTTTCATACTCTTCTACCGCTCCTGACTTCCTCATACAGCACCACACCTCCTCTCTCAGCACCTGTCATGTGCTCTCTCTACAGCTCCAAAGACACCATGTGACTCCTTCTGACCGTCTCCGTATTTCTCCCTCAACATTCTCAAAGTAAACATCACATCTGTGTTGCTCTTTCATGGCATGAAACCAGACTGCTGCTCACTAATCCTCACCTCTCCCCTTGCCCTAGCTTCCACTAGTCTTTCCCATATCTTCAAGTTGTGGCTGATCAACTTTATACCTCGGTAGTTACTACAGCTGTGCACATCTCCCTCATAGCTGAAAACTCCTCCGGCATCCTCTCACTTTGCAATATCGTGGTAATCAATCTAGAAAAAAACTCCACTGCCATCTCTTCTAAACACCGCCATGCTTCCACAGGTATGTCATCTGGGCCAACTACTGTTTACTCCTCATCCTCTTCTCGGCTGCCCTCACTCCCTCCTTGCTAATCCACCACACTTCCTGATTCACTACCCCCATACATTCCAATCTTCCCTCTCATATTCTTCACTCATCAGCCCCTCAAGCCCCCTTTTAAGCCACTCTTCTTGACTGTCAGCACATTTCCATCTCTATCCTTCATTGTCCTAGCCTGCTGCACATCCTTCCCAGCTCGGTCCCTCTGGCGAGCCCCACAGACAACAGATTTCAATAGTAAAAGACATTAATCAATAGCCAAATGTCTACCAACAATAGAATAAGTGGAAAATCAAAATCAAATACATACGTGAAATAACCCTTTTAAATAACAAAACATCGGAGCTTATCACTCTGTCTGGTGATGGTACAAGAGGGTAACAGAGAGGGTGGGGTCGTATAAAATAATTAATATCTTTCTAAGGCTTATGTAAAGATTCCAGATCAGTATTCAACAAACTCTTATCAAAGGCAGCAGAGGTGACTCTTGCCTACTTGATATGAAACGTTGCTGTAGAGGTGATTTAGTCTGACTGGAAGTCATTTGTAGACGACGCAGGTTTATTACAGATGTCAGTGTGAGAATGAGCCCACATGGGAGGCAAGGTTGCCTGGCAACTTTGCCCGGCTGTGGCAGTTCTCAGCTGATGTCTTGCTACAGGTTGTCTGTAGTGTACCCTGGGCCTAACGGCCTGGGTTATCCTTGATGAAAGTCAGATGCTCGAAGTCAATGAAGTCCTTGTAGACCCTGGAGCAAAGGACTGCCTGCAGGTTCTTGGCAACAACCGTAGGCGAGGTAATCTTTGTTTGTTGCATTGTTCGTGTGGGGAAAGTTGAATAATAATCTTCTACAATGACTTTGACAGATCCGACTCAGTGAAAGTAATCTGAAGTTATTTCATTGGTCGGACAATAAAGCCTCAAGTAATGATAACTTGTGAGGCTTTCTTTGTAGTACAACACTTTATCAAAACTTAGCTTACTCAGTTGCAAAGAAATAAAAGACTGAGATTAGTTTCAAACATAAACTTGACTTGTGAAAACCTTGGCCAGGGAAAAGCTGATAACTACTTAGTTTAAGATGAGTAAAAAACTAAGAAAAGATTAAGTCCAACTTAAAAATGGAAAATACCCGAGACTGAAATAAAAAGTTTAGAAAGAAGATTTTCGTAACATACTAGAAGTCAAGAGACAAAAGGGAGGGAAGGTAAAAGGATTAAAATTGACTAATTCAAGTCCTTTTTCAGTCTCTACCATAATCTGAAGGTAAGGATTTCTCTCTTACTGTGATCAACAGTGATGATAACCTGGAAAGGTCATCAGGTGGTCCTGTGTCTTGCTGTGAATCTGGTACCCATATCAAAAACAGGGTGGTTCCTGCTGAGTTTCCTGTTTGCGCGAGCTTGGGAAGGCGATTAAGGGTCTCTGTGCCCTGTGGTGGGCTGCTAATCATGCCAAAAGACATGAAGCCCATAGTCTGGTTGATGTCAATTTGGGACTCCAGTGTGGGGGCAGAGAGAGAGGCACTTTGTAAACCCAATCAGTATATGGAAAGGCTATGGATTTTTTTAGGGAAGTTGGATAAATATATACATCAATCAGCCAAGAGATTAAAATCACCTATCTAATGTTGTGTATGTCCCCCTTTATGCCACCAAAATGGCTCTGACCTATTGAAGGATGGACTCCACAAATACTTTGAAGTTGTCCTCTGGTATCTGGCACCAACACATAGGGTTATACAAATAAATAAGATCTACTTGATATCAGCAGCAGATCCTTTAATTCCTGTAAGTTATGAGGTGGACCTCCATGGATCAGACTCTTTTTTTTTCTCCAGCAAAGTACACAGACTCTCAATCAGCTTGAAATCTAGGGAATTTGGAGGCCAAGGGGACATCTTGAACTCTTTGTCTTGTTCAATAGGATCAGACTGATGGAAAGGATAATTCTGCTACCTAAATAGTTATACAACACTTTTCAGCTATCCCTGCCTTTTTCCCATATTCAAGTTCTTCCCATTCATTCAAGAAGGTTTGCCCATGCATGCAATATGTCTCGGGTAGGAGCCTCGACATGATGAATATAAACGTGATGTTCAAAAGCCGATCCATTTAGCTTCTTACCTGTAGGCTGCCACAGAAGTGATAGATGCCTGGGTCTGTGTTGATGTGGTTGTCTATGGTGTTGGAATTGCGATCACGGTTCCTCTGGTGAGGGGTAGCAGTGGAGGTAGTGGTCTGGACTGTGGGTATGGGCTGCCACACCCCAACATCTGTGCCATTCCCAAAGGCCTGGATGGCATTACCTAGAAAGGGAGAGGGGTAGAGAAAGAACAGGTTGGTAAATAATGGGATCAAAATATATGCAGGAAAGATACGTTAGGCAATGAAATGAAATGAGACATAATTGAATACATGAATTCAAAGAATATTAGTCTGCAAATAGTTTATTATTATGCATATGCTTGAAGTACTTGTGCTGTAGAGTTGTAGTAACCCTTAAGTGCAGAGTGCGATTAACGTTCATATAAATCTTCATACTGACACCACATGATTTAAAAAGGCTGTTTGGACCACAAAAATAAACTTTTTCCAACCACAGTGTTTGTACAGCCCACAAAGCTTTGACCTTGTTTAAGCTTAGTGTGCGTTTGTGTGTGTGTAGATGGGCACGTGCATGTTTTCTGTTTTGTCGCTGAGATTCAGTTGTGAGATACAGTCAGCCGCGTAAACATTGTGGTAATGAGAAGAACTTATTTTTTATCCTTTGTTTATTAATCCGATTTGTGTTTAACAGCAAATGATAAATCGAGGGCCAAAGTACAGAAAACTGCCTTTGATTTAGTTATGATTTTGGTCTCTATGTCTCTATATCATATCATGCACCTACACACAATAGACATTACAGGTGAGTTTGAAGGGACTAGGGCTTTGTTATCACTGGCCTAAATTCATAAATTCACCATGCAGTCAGAAGCCCAAATGCTGACGCTGCTATTTACTGGTAGAGTCCATTAGTAGCCCTATTAATAGCCTGCTTTGGCTTTGATGTAAATGGTGTGAATGCACACACAGACACAGACACACACAGAAAGAAAGCTGCTGTTTGATAGAAATGATATACCTCGCTCTCAGGGTCAGTGAATCCATTTCAAGTTTGACCCTCTACTGTGTGAAAGGAAGGGAGGTATTTGCATAGGTTCTTTAACCTCACTGAAATATGTATAGCTGTGCAATTGCAAAGCTAACCCCTACATTCAGCTCATATGACATACAGCAAACTGAGGCATCCTACCGCATTAGATGCTGCACCGCTGAGCCCACGGACCACCTTCACAACCTGCGGTAGCTCCCATCCTCCAGGCGTAGGAAGGGCAGCATGGATAATAATTGACTACATTACCCCAATGATCTTTGGATTCCCTAATTTCCACTGACCCACTTATAGCTCCTTCTGAAGTAGAATAACGGATGACCCCGAGAGACTGCTTTTTTATTTCCCTCAGTTTCTCAGAAATACCCCCAGGCCCGCAGTGTAGTAAGCAGCTTCATTACAGAAAACGAGGTGGTCTTTTAATTTAGCAAATTGAATATTTTTTGGGATTTTCTGGCCACTATCAAAGAGTTCACCTCAAATGTCAGCTCTTTTTTGTTGGAATTTGGCATTTCTGGTTAGAGCAAACCTGAATTCCATTTTAGAGGCAGTACTTTTCAGACATAGTTGCTTAGAGTTTTGCTGAACTCGATGTAATGTTTGTTGGTTTTGCTTGCTCAACGTTATCTCTGGCAAGGCCAAGCATCCTATAATATTTCACATATATTATCTATCTCCCTCTCCGTCCCTCCCTTCCTCACCTGGTTTTTACACTAATTCTCACTTATTTTTATCCTTCAAACTACAACTACTTCTCCTCGTCAACTCTTATCTCGCTTAATCTCTCTCTGAAGAGATTTTATCAACCATTTCCCCTGCCTCACACGCACACACACATACCCACACTTATGCAGACGTTTCATCATTGCTTCTATATGAGTAGGGTCTTCCGAAGCTGTAAAGGTCTTTGCTGTAGTGCATCTATCCTAGGCTAGCTGGGCCCAGAGGAAAATTACAGCTGATTTCATTATCTAGTCTGAGCCTCCATGACACAGTGAGTGTACTTTGATTACAGCAGAATAAATGGGGCAGCTCTCGTCGAAGAGTGTCTGTGTTGGTGTGAATGTGTGTTAACTCTTATTCATCGTCTGAATTCTGTAACGTTAGTGTATGTAGCATTTTAAGAGTTAGAGAGTAACAGCCATCTTTGAATTATACCAATTAACCAAAAGTATTTACATTGCTTAAAAGGAATATTGACTATAAAGACTTATAGTCCTTATTAGATTAATGTTGGAATCGGCTTCATAAATATGATATAAAAATACTCTAGATGAGTTAGTTTTAATAAAATTAGAAAAATCCTATGCTGCGATTGTTTATGTCACAATGCGGTCTGCATAGTGAAAAAAAACAGACTGCACTGGTTGCACCAACTCACTTGACGCTACGAGATAAACGTGTCTTCTTTTGAACCCGAGTGCCATGTTAGTGGAGTATAACAGAAGATATTACTCAAAATGTTCATCAAAATAAAGATAATCAGAGAGGTGAGCAAACTAGTGTGGGGCAAAATCAATGGTGTCTGTGCAGCAACTGTTTGCTCTTTGTTGATGCTAACCGAGAGGGAAGGTGTTTGTTGTAAAGAGCTCCGCTTCCGTCAGCAGCGGCTCAAGGTGAGCATATTGATCAAACTATCATTTGTAGGATAAAATGTATCCCAATATCAATAATTTCAGAGAATAGCATCCACTGCTGTCAGAGGCTTATAACATTCTGAGAATATAAAATAAAAAAAACTATAACAAGATGCTCACAGGTTTGATAATCTGTGCAGATCCCCTGCATCACAGCACATGAGAACATTGAGGCCGTTTACCTTAAGAGAGATGTTTTACAGGCTGCCCTCATCAGCCTCCGTGACCAGGAGAGTGTTGGCTGCCCCACCAAATGGGGATCAGGTCACCAATAAGCAATTCAATACATCAGGCCATGTTTATTGATAAATAAGCTCTTCACATTTATTATGCATATGCAATATTGTATTTTAAATAGAATAAATTGTATCTCGTGATAAAGCCATTTAGGCCAGTGTAGGTTAAAAAAAGTTTGTTTTTAATTTGTGAAAGTCAAAGAGGGACACTAATAGGAACGAGTATATTTGAGGGAGCAGCTAAAAGTAATAGTAGGTTTGTAAAAGTGGAGCCAGGGTAGAGGGATAATATTCAGATGGAAAAACACAGGATTTCTGAGATTTTTCTCAAATGTTATACCTCTACCCTGCTAGTTTATAGGACTTTTCCTTTTTTAACCTTTAATATCCTGTTATAGGCATCTTGTATAATGTGTATTTAATTGTTTCATTCCTGGTTGCTTTTATTGTATATTGTACTGTTTTCTGACCAACAACATCAAAATATATGAAATTACACCAAATAGCATACTTGCATCATTTTGCATGTCTTCCATTACAACCCCTTATCATATCTACAGGAGAACTAAGGAGTGTTTCTTTATTGACAGGATTTTGTTTGCACAAAATCAGAAACTGGTCCTTAACTGCACATTCAGTGGCAATGAGCACCATTCACAAAGAAATGATTAGGTTCAGAGGATTGATTGGGTTCATATGCAAGTGGATGACCCAACTTGCATATGAACCCAGCCTATTGTTGTGTGGTATTGATGTATTGTTTATAGGGGGGGGTACTGCAGTCAGCTCAGACTAAAGATGTCACCTGTTCGAGTGATGAAACATTTCTGGATAAACTTCTGATCCAGTTGAACCAATTCACCTCTTTTTGTTGTTCCCTTACCTGGATTATTGAGCATGCAACAAGACAATCATTTTAACTGTTCCTCAAAAACTAAAAAAAGCTCATCTTCTCTGAGTGTCAGTTGAAGCTTGTGATTCTTGGGTGATGTGAGAGGGCCCAGATTATTTCAGATCCGGTGTGCTGTGGCTGACTCTACTTTCTAAGTTCTTTATCTGTAAGGAACAGATCCTGGGACTGACTTTCCTCTACTTGTTTATCCAACTCAATTTCGTGTTTGTCAGTGTAAACATGGTCCATAGTTACCAGATAGTGTACATCTGCTGGCCATTGTACCGCTGCATCGGATGTATCTGTATCTGTCCTGAGTTGCTACATCGGTCTCATTGGAGAACACTGCACTCTTACAGATTTCTGAACTGACCTAACTGGTGGATTGTCAGGTTCCTTCTTCCATATGTCTGAGGGTTCATCTTCAGAGGCTGCAAGTGCAGAAGCAGGGGAGTAGCCCGTGTTTGCTGTCTTTGACATTAGTTTAAGTGGATTTCTTTCACTATCCAAGGGCATTCAGACTCCTTGTGGGAGAAAATTAGAAGCATGGCATTTGGTTTCAGTCTTCTCTTGTAAGCAGAAGCATCTGTGAGCTCTTTTAGCAGCTGTGATGACTGAATGCATTGGGAGAGAAGGGGCACGGACACAGCTCTGGGTCTTGAGGAAGTTGCATTCTTCCACAAGCATTTTCCCATTCCTTTCTCTTCTTATTGCTAGGAAAGCTGTGAGGGATTCCATTGCTTCTCTTGTTGTCTTTTGAATGGAAACTACAATCGTAAGCAGTAGTCTGGCATTGTATTGATATGTCTTCTACTTTGGCCCAGTAAAAATAGTAATAGGAAAGAGCAGTGGCAGGAGCTCACCTCTCAAACCCAACCATCATACGTCACTGACCCAGAGTGCACTGTGCATATAGAGTAATTGTGGTCTCCATAAGTAAAAATGTGTATTGAATATTGAGATTTTAAATACAATTGAATATTTCAGGTGTTTCTATGACATATTTTATTAGGAGAGGGGAATTATAGCGTATAAAGGCCTATAACTCTTTACAGTCAGGGTTCCTATAAGTACTGCAATTTTAGAACTTAAAGTGCCAAACTACATCAATTTTTTTGGTCTCTTTGAGGGAAAGATCACTCATTTAGCTTATATATTTAGAGTTAAGTATTTTGCAGTATTTTGCATGTGTATTTATTCATCGTGCCAGAGTCATAAACTTGCAAATGTGTGAGTTTAACCAATGGTATTTCGGAAAGCTGTGTGTGTGCATGTCCACATGTGTGCATCCCTGGCAGTGAGCCTAGGGTCTTTATACCAAGACGGCAGAAGGCTTATGATGGCACTGAAAATGTTGATAGGCTCTTTGGTTACTCTTCACCTCATATAAGGTATAATTAGACTGAGTATAGTGGCATATGTTGGTGTTTAGATTTTATTTGGCTGTGTGCAGGTGTGTGAGTGTTTGACGATGTTCAGAGTTTAAGAGCCAATTTAGTGACGGTAGTGTGCACTCTGCATGTAAAACACCGAGGCAAATCCTCAAGATCTCCCCGGTCAGTAAAATGGTTGCAGAGCTCTCCAAATACAACAACCACATGCATCCAATGGCCCATTGCAAGGAAATCCTTGAAATATGAAAATAAATTATATTCATGTAAACCCATGTGTGTTTTGACGCACACTTTTACAGTATGCAGGAAACCAACTTCTTTGCGGGTCCCTTAGCTACCCCAGCTCATTAAGATCATTTGTAATCATCGAGGAAACAAACCCCAGTACCACTAGTCACAACAGGCTTATTAGGTTCAGTGAACAATGCTGAACATTTTAGCATGTGATTATCAAGATAACTGAAAAAAAGACAACACAAACCTTTTCCAAGTTTTTTCTGGTAAAGAAGCGCAGCAGAGATTGAGTCTGTGCTACATACTTGGTAGCATACTATTGAGCTTGTGGATTGTCACAGTACATGCACTGCATTGTAATGGGTACCTTGGCTACTGTGCATTTAGGATAGATAAAACTGTATGGCCACTGGAGATGGAAGGCAGATCTCTCTTGTGGTATCGTTATCAGGGATTTGTATTACTGTAGAGCTACACTCCAACATCACACACACATGCACACGTTTACTCATCTTGTCAAAAGGACAAAACTGTCATTCTCTCCGTCCTCGCCATCCTGAAACAGCACGGCGCATTTGAACAAACGCGATATAATCTTATCACTGCTTGGCATTTGCAAAAGGGAGATACGGGTGTTGACAGGTATAAGTTTGTTCCTCACAGATGTCCACACAGCCTAGATAACTCCCTTTAAGCCCAGGCATGTTGTTAAGCTTAATTCATAATCATGTTTGACTTTGATCAGCATTGTTCTGGAGCTTTTTCTTGTTGCTTTTGTGTGGATGAGCTCTGGTGCCATGTATTCAGCACAGGGGAGAGACGCATCAGAAAAGCTCATCCTAGAACCGTGTGACAAGATTAGCAGCGTGACTTGCGAAAATATTGAAGCTAACCATCTCAGTAAAATCTCATGTTGACCCTGTCATCTCAAAGGAAACTTCTATTCAGACTCTCCATGACAGGACCATGCAACTGTTTTAGAGCGTAGCGACAGTCCTTGTTATATCTTTCCCCCTTCTTTCTTTTCTTTTTCCCTTTTTCTTCCCTTCCCCTCTTATGGTTTCTCTGCAGTCATGACCCTGTGGCCAGCATGTGTCAGGAGAGGAGACATCTTCAGAACTGTCAGTTACAGTTTCTGCTGAGCAAGCTTAATGAGAGTAGAGAGGGAGAACAGGGCTGAAAGAAGAGAGATGGAGAAGGATATAGATAGTATGACGAGGGAGAGGGAAAGAGCAAAATAAAAAAACCAGCAAATGCAAAATGGCTCTGTGGCAGTAAAAGAGGGCAAGAGGGAATATGAGAATGATAGACTGAGAGCAAACCAAGGAGAGAGAGTGTAATGGAGAAAAGGCAGTGGATCTGTCTTATTATTCTACTGTGGTCCCCAAAGCAAACACAAGTAGTTTGATGAATGGGGAGGAAAGAGGAGCAACTGGGAGACAGACAGGGCAGATCAACCAGCATTAACCTCCGTTGATCCCCACTTTCTATTCAAGTGTCTGCAAACAGACAGACACACACATACACACACACACACGCACACGTGAGCACAGAAGCAAAACGGAAAACACACATTTACACATATTTGTGCATGCAGATGCATCTAACCTAACTCACACAGACACACAAACAAAAACCCATATCAACAGACATAAACCCACACACATCCCTTAATAGCTCTTTCCCCCTGACCTTGACACTTGTTAAAAAAAACTGCTGCACAGAGGAAAGAAAAGGGAGAGAAGAGAAAAAGGGTAGCAAGGAGAGATGGAAGGAAAAAAAGAGAGGCAGTGAGCAGAGGAGAAAAGAAAGGAGGAGAGGGAGAGATCAGGAAGAGAATTATGGAGAGGATATGATAAGATATAAAATGGAGTACCCAAATAGTTGGGGAGTGAGAAATTATATTGTCGGTGTTTTCTTATCTGTTTAATATCATATGCCGAGACAAAAATCTGGCAACCCAATTTACTACTATGGCGATGACCAATCTGAAGACAACATACAAGCATAAAACTCTTTCCCATAAAGTGACTCTTCCTCATCATTTTCCAAAACACATCATGTGACCCATATAGAGGCCCAATTAGGGATTGATTGGTTGACTCATAGATTGGTCACCCAGCAGAAATAAACAGAGGATCGCGTGACACACTATGTTCTGATGAAAGACTTGAACTTGCTGTTGGGTTGACAGACATTGACCATGCAATCACAATGGAAGGGGACACTTGGACTGTTTCCACTGACACTGACAGTAATGAATCTCCATCTTATCTCCACAGCTTGGCGGGCATGGTGCACTGCAAGTTATTAGGATTGGTTTGAGATAGGTGTGAATCCACACGTGTGTAAGTGAGTGTAAATGTACGAGTGTGTGGAGGTGTGTGTGTGTGTGTGTGTGCGTGTGTGTGTGCGCGCAAGTGTGTAGGGGTGGTTAATTAAAGTTGTCTTGCCACAGGGTTTGATGACAAAGCCCTTTCTGTCAATGATCTGGAGAAGCTCTGCTACGGATATTAGACACAAACATATCGCGCGCACATGCGTGCATGAACACACATCACTCGATAAGCTGTTTATGCTGGGGAATAACAATGCCAGCATGGCAAAGGGATTCATTTCAAAAGGAAACAAAGAGATGGGAAGAAGAGAGAAATGAATGGATGAAACTGAGGAAATGGGAAGAGTGATAGAGGAACAGTAGAAGAGGACAGGAGAGAAAGCAGAGAAAAGGAAAGGAAAGAGGAGTTGGACAGAGTGGAGCGTAGTAAGATATTAAGGAACGCACCAGAGCAGAGCAGACCTGTTAGACTACAGCAAGGGAAGGGCATATCGAGGGGATGTGGGACTCACGGAGGCAAGTGTTGTCGGTAAAGAACTCGGTAAACTTATCGCAGTCATCCTTGTTGTTGCCACTGCTGCTGCAGTCACAGTAGGGAGAGACGCTGATCTTAGGAGAACGCAGGTAGTTAGGAGTCATCACCGTGCCTTGAGAAAGACAAAAGAAGGGTATGAGAAAGTGGGGAAAAAAAGTGCTTTTTTTCTTTCATTCATACATCCAGAGATATTTAATCCATGCTCTAGAGAGCACAGCCTTTAAACCCTTAACAAACCATGGACCTCAAAACAGCTAAACCTGCTAATCTAAGACGATTACACTTTTCACTGCTGCAGTACTGTCGAGATATTAAGATGAACTTTTGATCACCAGCGAGTATTTATCTTGCCACTGCAATAATAAACAGCATGGTAGTCAAAGTTAATCATTATTCCAAATGCCACATTGAAGCTTTGTCCCTCCAGTACGCAGGAATGAGGCTGTATGCTAACACTTCTGCAGGAAGCAGAATGCAGAGAGCCTGGAGTGAAGAATAGGCTCCCTCACTGCAAAGGAAAGTAAATAGCTTCAGTCAGTGATTTTTTTGCATCCGCAAGGGATTGTTCCCTTGTGTTGGCCATGCTCCAAAGCAGGCCTTTTTGTTTCGCGGTAGGTAAAATGAATTGGGGTTTCTTAGCTCACTGGGTCATGTGAACGTGTGTGCATGTGTCCATGAGTGTGTCCACCGATATTGGAATGTGTTCTCGAGTTCTCCTTCTACGAGGGAAAGATAGAAAGAAAGGTCCCTTAGCAGAAAGAATGGAAGACAAAAAATGAATAGAAAAACGAGAATGTCTTAAACTCTGTGTCTGCGTCTTCAGAACACCATTTCTGTCTTCTTGTGCAGATTTCATCCCTGCTACTATTTCTCCCCTATTGTCTCTGTCTCCCTCTGTCTCACTTGGTCAGTCACTTGACTGGGCTCACCTTAACTACTATTCAAGGATGTCCTGGGAATGGAGTCACCAAATGATTATTTGGTGTCCTTTATCTTGATTTGAATTCCTAAAAAGCTCCAGTTATTTCATCACATGTAGGGACATTCATCATCTTATTAACTCAGAAAAAAGGTATTCCCGGTAAGCTCCCACAGCGAGACTTTGGAATATACAATTCATATACCTCCAGATTTTATTGAGCTTTAATCAAAACATTATAACGGTTTAGCATCCTTCAATGCCACTGCTCGGAGGAGACAACAAAAATGAGGAACAGTGCCAACCAAATTCAGCTGTTTGATTTTTGTATTTTCATTTTGGTCAACAAAAATGAATAAACAAAAATATGCCAATTTTTATTTATTTTTTCATTTTTTAACTGAAATTTATGTTTCTTCTACTTTGGAATGTTGTGTCAATGTAATTTATATTCTTTGTCTTGAGCATCAAACATAGTCAAAAGGCATGTTTGTATAAATTATTTAGCCGACAATGAAAAACTTGAATTTACCTTGAACCTGAATTTGGTCCTGTACAACCTTAGTTCCACCATAAAAATAAATAAATGAATAAATTAACTAATCAATTATATAAATGTTGAAATGTTCTCCTATTTTTTAAATGTCCAGATGATCTGATTCAAATTATTATTAGGTTTTGACTACCTGGATTATTGAGCAAAAAACATCTTTTGTATATATGTATGTACGTATTTCAATCTTTCTCAAAATATCTTCCCTTACCCAGATACTTTCAGCTGAATTTGTCTGATGATCATCTCATCAGACTTTCATTTTCATGCTGCCTATCAGATCAAATAACCAATATATGAAAAGCGCTAGTCCAATCCCTCACAGTTCTCATGATGGGGGATAGTGGCCGGTGAATGGACTGATTTTTGCATCGTACTTTTCTTGTCAAACCCAATCTCTAACAAACCACTTTACAATGGATGGATGCCCTTTCCTGATGTCCCGCAGTGGGATCAAGCCCGCAATGCCGGAGTTATAATTGCGTGCTCTACTACTGAACTACAGCATTTCATATAGTGCTTTTCTAGCTGCAATGGCTTCTGAAAGCAATTAACAAGTAATGAGTGCCTTACATTCACCCACGCACACACATACCGATGGCAGTGTCAACAATCTGAGGAAACAATCAGCTCATTTGGAGTAGTGAGGGGTTAAATAGTAAATGGACTTGTTCTTATGTAGTGCTTTTCTAATCTAGTGACCACTCAAGGTGCTTTACACTAAATGCCTCATATCTAACCAGCCACGGTGGCGGGGTACAAACCTATGTCTTACTTCCAGGTGCCTGCTCTACCGGTGAGCCACTGTTGCTATGAAAGACATGACATTTGAAATGTGAAAATTGGAATCTAACTACTGATTTCTGTCTAACTTTGAATAAGAGGGCATACATGTGAAGGATTTAAAGTAGAATAGTGTAGCTCAGCAATCGAGAGCGCACGTGTTGGAAAATAATAAGCCACACACCGCAGGTCCCATCCAACTGCAGGGTGTCAGGGGGGGCATTTGGCCTTAATCCCCCACCAACCATCTAGGTCCTTGCCCCCTTGTACAAATGGGGACTTGTAAAAATGGAAAAATCTGTATTTTAAAAGCTGTCTGTTTTTCACAAACTTGGTCTCTTGAACATTCGCATGTGCAATTAGAATGTCTAAACCAAAACAAGAAAGAATGCATATCCCAGGCTGGAAAACTAACATCAAAAAAGGCTGACATTTATGGATAATTGAACAAACTTATCATGCCTATTAGATATGGTTGCTAATGCAAGATATAAATACATCCATTTCTTCTCACAAATGGAGACAAAAAAAGAATGGAAATAATAAAGACAGATTTGATTGAGCTAACGAATCACAGTGTAGAATTGATAAAGGAGAAAGGCCTGACCAAAAAGTATGAGCTTGGTAAACAGGTTGCAGGGCACTGTATGCACATATACTTA
>OMLC01041568.1:0-12924 GCA_900302585.1 Regalecus glesne
AGGACATATAGACATTCTGTCCAGAACTGCAGCTTTTAGACCACAGACAGCACAGGGGCTGCTGCTGGGTGGCGGTCACTGCCCATTGGCTCCTACTCCATTAGGAAATCTGGCTGGCTCGGGTTGAACAAACCACTTTTTCTACTGGGATAATCTGAACCTGATGTGACTGGGCTCACACCCTTTTACAACTCGGTGACTGAAGCCTGACAGATGCTGAAGGTCACTTCAACTCCTCACCCTAGAGCAGGAATGTGGCTTTTGCAGGAGCTGATGCTTTACGAAGACTCACCGACTTTTCCTCTCCTACGGTACGGAACAAGCTATTTGAGCTCTGCATCACTAAACTGAGCCATCTCACAAGAACGTTACTGGAAAAGCTTAGTGGCATCCCTAGCACCAGGTCCTCCAGAGTGGTGAGGAGGGTCGCGGAGGACGTCTGGCAGTCTCTGTCTGGGCCTCTGAGAGCGTTTGGAAAAAATAGAAAAAAATAAAAATCCCAGTCAAGCTGATCAATGGGATGACAGTAAGCATGATTTTTCCCTCCCTGATCATCGCTCCTGCTGTTGATGAGTGACGAGTAGGGAGCGGACCGCTCCTCTCCCTTAATCCACCAGGGTCGGGTAGTTTCACCTCCTGAGGGGAGATCCAGTTTCATTACAGCTTGGTGGAGGTCCTCGACCTTTGCTCTCTGGCTGAAGTCAAGGAGTGGAGGTGGAGTTGAGGTTTTTGCTTCAGGCTGTACCCCTAAAGGCAGGTGGCTGGATCATACATGGAGCAGGTGCCTTCTGCACACAACAGGGAACACTAGAGCATTTAGTGGTCTCCTGTGCTGGATTAGCAGGTTTACCCAGCATGCTACAGGAATGGGTGGACGTTTTGGGGGAGGAATTCTTGATCCCCTTGTTTGTTTTCGGGCAAAATCGGGGCGGCATAGCTCAGTGGCTAGAGGGGTCTTCTGGTGATCAGAAGGTTGCAGGTTCAATCCCCGGCCCTGCTGAAAGCAGGCTGAGGTGTCTTTGAGCAAGACACTGAACCCCTAACTGCTCCCTGGGCACCTCATGGTGGCTGCTCCCTGTTCCTATATGGTGGGATGGGTCAAAGTGCAGAGAAACCCACATTTCTCTTTGTGGAACTGACAAAGGAATTATTATTATTATTATTATTATTATTATCATTATTAAGTAAGAAAAGACTGCTGCTGGTCCCTTTTCTGTTTGGAATGGCTATGCTAGTGATCTGGAAGAGTAGGAAGAATAAGATGCAAGGTCAGGTTCGGACTGATCCGGTGCAGAGTCTGAAGGGTTTGGTGGCAGCTCGTCTGAGGACAGAATATACGTTCTACACCCTGAGCAGTAATCCAGATGCACCAACACACCTTGATAACCCCTATCCAGGCTGTAGCCCCAGTCCCATCCCTAATGCGACACACAAAACACTCATCAGAGTCTGGACAGTGATGGCGCTGAGGTCATGGCAATGTGCAGCTACCACACCCCCAACAGCCTTTTTGCAAGTTCCAAAACTGGGTCATGGCCCGTCTGGCTCCAGAAACTTTCAGCAAAGTTCTTCATATGCTGAAAGAGAAACACACTCGCTGCGAAGTTGTTTGGGCATGCACACTGCCAGGCTTAATTCTTCATAGAAAGCGTCATGTTCTTAGGCAGGCACTGCTGTGTGCAAGCATGCTTGAACATCAATCTGTGGCCTTGTTGAACTTTGCATGGATGAATAAGCTCGCCCTACGTCACCGAGTAACAGAGGTCTACCTGGAGATTGTAGCAATGGAGGGTTGTTTTCTGGAGAAAATAGATACACAGGGAAGAGGAAGAGAATGTGTGAGTGTGTGGGGGGGGTAAGAGAGAGGGAGAGAGAGAGAGAGAGAGAGAGAGAGAGAGAGATAGTACACCATAGCAGATGATGTGAGCATGGTGACTGATCACCAACTAAGAAGAACCCTGACAAAGTCCACACTGAGTGAGCACAGCCTTGTCATCGAGAAGGGGAGACACAGGCAAACCTGTCTGCCTGCAGAACAAAGGCTGTGCTCCCACTGCTCCCTCAGTGAGCCTGAGACAGAGCTACACTTCCTCACCACATGTGAACAATACACACACCTGAGAGAAACAGATTTCAAACAATTTGAACAAAAAAGGTTTCCTTAATTTAATGCATGAGGAGAAACTACCAGTCCAACTAGGGGAGGAGCCAGACAGCTGTGGCTTAGCAGCAACCTATTTCACTGCCTGCCATAAGATGAGGGACAGTGAGTGACAGTCAGCGGACACATGTTAATTTGCTAGTTTCTTACTTTGCTTTTTGTACAGTATGTTTGTTTTCTGTATTCTGTTGGTGCATTTTTGTAGTTCATGTTTACATTATTAATGTATAAATCTGCTTTGGCAATGTGTAAACCGTTAGGTCAAGCCTATAAAACCATTTTTGAATTTGAATTTGAATTGAGAGAGAGAGGGAGGGAGAGAGAGGGGTCCTTATCTGGCATCTCTGAACAGGAACAGACTCGTGCCCCCCCACCCCCTCACCTCTCAGAAAGGGAGGCTGTAAGGGGAGAGAGATGGAGAGGTGAAGATTAAGTAGGTGGTGGACAGAGAGCCTGACGTGCCTGTCCTCAGTAAATAGGAGTTACACACCGGTGCATCAGAAGACAGGATATGAGCTCCAGATCTGAAGTAAACAGAACAACACGGCCGTGTCTCAGAGGACCTGCTGCCTACTGTGTTAACGTGCTTTTAAACTTTACTAGCTTAGCATGCTTTGATACTAAATACCTTCTAAAAACTGACACTGCAGAAAGCCCTGTGCTGACACTGCTTCTTTAGAGACCAGGATGTCTCCATCACAACGCCTGGCGTGGAGCCTCTCTGAAAATCGCATTTTTACAACCTATGCAACCAAGCAACACATTTATTATTACCTAGCGTCTGGCAGACAGGCGTCATTGAGGTTGGTTACTAGTGGATCCAATGGGAGGGATGTCTCAATAAACCAGTGCTTTAAAGCTTCCAAAAGGAGATTTTTGGAAACAGACTAACAAAACAAAAAAAAGCACATACTGGAAAACTGCTGAGCTGCGGTAGCTTGGCGGTAGAGCACACACGCTGGGAAATGATGAGCTCGACGTCACAGGTTTGATCCCACCATTGGGCGTCAGGACAGGCCTCCGGCCTTAATCCCTCAGGCTCCATCTAGGTCCATGTCCACCCTACACAACGTGAGGACCGAGCGTGACACGTAAACTTAGTTCTCTTACACAAAATCTCCGCTGGTGTCTAAAGGACTACATGGTTAACAGGTCCAAGGAGAGGAAAGTACCATTATTTTACCCTCTTCTTGTTACTTTACTATGCATATGTTTTATTACATCACGTCATGATCAACTGCTTAGGACGGTAGAAAGGGTTAAATGCAGAGGACTTGTTGCCTCACATCCGGATAAGGGTAAGGTTAGATAAAATATCCTAGGTTCACTAGCGCCCCCCTCTGGGTCATCCGGGAAATCACAGTTATGTGAGAGGAAAGTACTCCGCTTCATTCTCCTCCGACGGCCAATCAATGTGCTTTTTCCGCGAGACAGTGATGTGTAAAATAGCGATGGCTAGTCGTCATTTGACTTGGAGGAGACACATCCTACGACTTCCTCTTTCTATCGACGCTCTAGAGGGGCATCAAAGGGACAAGGCCATGGGTAACTCAGGGATTTTGGGTGGGCCAGCCAAAATACCCTCACTCTGGTGGTTAAATACTCAAACTGGTCCTCCTACAGATAGAAGTACAAGAGCATACACACACACAAACATGTGCACATTTACAGGCAGTGTAACGACATAAACAGCAATCCGGGCTCGAGGGACACATAGAAAGGAGACGGAGGGAGAGGAGGATGAAGGCGTGCGGAGGGAGTTGGAGATGAAACAGTGTAGGAGGGAAATAAAGTAAATAAATAGCAAAGAACAAGCCACAGAAGCCGAGACAGGGAGGGGTAAATGCAGCTCTACGCTCCACAGCATGTTCATGTCTGCTCCAGCAGGCTCCTGTGGATCAACAGTAATGAACGCCCTCTCCGAATGTGATTGCTACCTTCCTTGCCCGGCCAACCGAACTCCATGCGGCGGAGGACCATTTCTAAGTTCAGAGTAATGTTGCATCATATCTGTGGCCTAGTTTTGTAACAGAGAGAACTCAAAATGTCCTCTGTGTCCATCTCTCTCTCTCTCTCTCTGTCTCTCTCTGTCTCTCTCTCGTCTGCAAGATGTACTTCACAGATGAATTTCCTCAGAAAAACCGAGAACTTTGAACACAGACTGCAAATTGAACCTTGTTTAACAAATGGCCTGTGAACAGGGTTTTGTCTCAACCTTCTGCATTATTCGCTGGTTTGTGCAATTTCACTACGAGACGGAGAAGCACGAGATAAAATCCCTGCCACAGCTAGCAAGCTGCTGGCGTCGAGTCCGTTAGCTCTGGATAGGATCGGCCAGTCAAAGGGCATTGGGATCACAAAATGCTTTCAATTGGTTTCACTTCCCTTCTGGGTGTAAATTCCAAGAGGCTGCCGGTTTTATCCTGCAGAAAGTTTATGGAGGTGTCCTTAAGCAAGACACTGTTCCTGGGATGCCTCATCGTGGCTGCTCAATGCACCTATATACAGAGAATTAGACATTTCTCCTTGTGGAAATGATAAAGGAAAATCATTATCATCGCATGCTTATGCTGCCTTTTCAGCCTTTTGGACATATTATACATTGGAGATGTGAATTGTCTGGGATTTTGATTTTCTCCCTCTATGTTTGATACTTCATGGAGGATGGTGGGACAGCAGTCAGCATGGCTGCCTAATGGCAAGAAAGTCCCAGTTTGAATCCCGTCCCAGGTCCTTGCTTTGTGGAGTTTATATGTTCTCCCCGTGTCTTCATGGGCTTACATCAGGTGCTCTGGTTTCCTCCCACCATCGAAAAGCCATGCATGTTAGGGTCAACACTCCTGCCTGAGCCCCTGAGCAAGGCAGTAGGGAAAAAAAGGATTTGAGTTGGTCACCGAGTGCTGCAGCCGCTCACTGCTCCTACACAATAGGATTTATTAAACACAGAGAACACGTTTCATTGCAGGTCCGTGTAAGGACGGATGACGAAAGCTTCCTAATTAAGTCAAGTTAAGCTCAACTAAGCTAAGCTAAGCTAAGCTAAGCTAAGTTGAGTTAGGTTAAGCTAAGTTAAGCTAAATGAGGTTAAGCTAAGCTAGAGAAGTTAAGTTAAGCTAATATAAGATAAGATAATAGGAGATCTTCCTTTACGTTAGGCTAAGCTAAATTAAGCTAAACTAAGGTAATATAAGATAAGATGAGACGAGAAGATATTTCTCCATTACTCCCACGGGAGGGGGGTTTCAAATATAGTGTACTGCAACCCAAACATCCCGACAGGACAAGATAGTTTCTTCCCTGTTCCCATTCTGTTCCACCGGCTCTCATAGCCCCTCGTAGTGCACGTGGAAGTAAAATAGCAAAATCAGCCAGTGATCTGAACCAGTTACTGCCGACATTGCGTAAAAACACAAGCAGCAGGGAAAAACGACTCGATCTCTGGCAGCTGGTAAGGATTAAACTCTACCGATCTCCCAACTCGGCAGAGGGACACAGTTTTTGTGTGGTTTGTAAATGCAGCGAGTCAAACGTTTAAGTGTATTTGTGAAAGGTAGTAACTAGAACTTTTGGAGAAACGCTGCTCCTTGTTGCCGCCGACAGATCCTGTACGACGCCTACAGGCCATTTAGCTAAGTCAACTCTTCAGTCAGTCAAAGAAAACCCTCCCTAAGGGCACACACGGAACCTGCAGATCGAGCACCACACCTGCAGAAATGTGGCTGCGTGTTTAGGTGGCTGGGAGAAACCTCCGCTGATAATTGAGCAGGCCGCATTCCTTGACTGGGGTTACAAAAGACGAGATCACTCAGCACGCCGTGCTACTGACGGAGACATTACGAGGGTCCCTTTTACATCTCCCCATCATCCCCACATTCTGTGTGGGGGAGGGGGGGGGCACGGGCTTAGGTGGAGCTCGGGGGATCGAGGCCGGTTGCCCTCCCCGATGCCCTGCGGTGGGCTCGAACCCGCGGCCTCTGGCTCGTCGGTCCCCAAAGCGCGAGCCGCACCGCTGAGCTACCCCATCCTCTTCCATCTAGGAATCACTGCGGCTCCTAAAGCACTTGAATTAAAAAAAGGATGCCCAGCAGCCACTGCGGGTTAGAACGGAGGTCATATCGGTTCCCCTTCACTACAAGTACTGGCTGGAGTTACCTAAATTCACTGCTAATGGATCTCAATGTCGGATGCATCCTACTGGCTCAACAAACGAATGTGTACATATATAGGTTCAGATCTGATGGTAGTGATTTGCTTCAGATTTAAGAGCAGACCACCCGCAAACCACCCGACGACCACTTCTCGTGCAGTACTGGAAGTGCTTCCAACAAGTGCCCAACAAGCAGGCCTCAATGGAGAACAGGCACTGACAGCTGTGTTAGTAAATGGAGAGAGCAAAGTGTTTACCTGGTGTGTGTGTGTGTGTGTGTGTGTGCGTGTGTGTCTTTCAAAAAGAAGTCATTCAAACTGGATTAAGGGTGTGTGCATTAATCCTCTAACAGACCTAACACATTGCTGATGAACACACACACACACACACACACACACACACACACACACACACACTTTAAATTCCATGCATTCTGGCTATTGACATCAATATTTATTGACATTGATACTTAATGCATATTTCCGTATTGGATAAACATCTACTTATCTCTCTGCCTCACTCATCCAGACTCAAACACACATACACACCCCTTACAAACACCCCTTCCACACACACACACATACACACACAAACACAGGGAGGTTTCAGGAACGCCAGGGGTGTAATGACAAAACCAGCATGTCAAGGTGTTCCTGTTATCCATCAACATTCCTTATTTGGCTCCTTTGCTTTCCCTCCATTTAAGCTAGCCTCACAGTCACAGTGGAGATACGGCCTCTCACATTGCCTATGGCTAACGATTCCTGATATTCCCTTTACATTGAAAGATCATAAGCATGGAAAGGATGTACGTGGGAGCCTGGGAGTATGCCCATCCAGTCTATACGTGTTTTGTAGACCTGGAGAAGGCTTATGATCGGGTCCCCCGGGGGTCCCAGTCACTGTGGGTGGTACTCTGGGAGTATGAGGTGAGGGGGGTCACTTCTCAGGGCCATCCAGTCTCTGTATGCCCAACGCGGGATCTGTGTCTGGGTTCTCGGTAGGAAGTTGGACTCTTCCCCGGTGGGGGTTGGTCTCCGCCAGGGATGCCCATTGTCCCCTATCCTGTTTGTGATCTTAATGGACATGGTCTTGGGGCGTAGTCGTGGAGGGGAGGGGGCTGAGGATTGCATCATTGCTTTTTGGAGATGATGTGGTTCTGATGACATCATCGGTCTGTGACTCCAGCACTCACTTGGGCCGGTTCAGAGCCGAATGTGAAGCAGCTAGGACGAGGATCAGCACCTCTAAATCTGAGACCACGGTTCTAAGCAGGAAACTGGTGGGTTATGTACTCCAACTAGGTAATGAGTTCTTACCCCAAGTGAGGGAGTTCAAGTATCTTGGGGTCTTGTTCTCGAGTGAGCGGAAGATGGAGTGCGAGTCGAACTGGAGAATCGGAGCTGCTGGAGCGGCATTGTGCTCGGTTTAACAAACCGTGGTGATGAAAAGAGAGCTGAGCCAGATGGCAAAGCTTTCAATCTACCAGTTCCTACTCTCACCTAGGGACCTGAAAGTTGGGCCATGACCAAAAGAATGAGATCACAGATACAAGTGGCTGAAGTGACTTTTCCCAAGAAGATGGCTGGTGTCAATCTTAATTCAGTCATCCATAAGGGCCATAGTAGAGCTGCTGCTCCTTCAAGTAGAAAGGAGTCAGCTGAGGTGGTTCAGCATCTAGTAAAGATGCTACCTGGCACCTAGGGAGGTGTTTCCGGGATGTCCAGCCGGGAGGAGGCCACGGGGTAGACCGAGGAGCAGGTGGAGAGATTATATCTCCACACTGGCCTGGGAACGCCTCGGGATCGCCCGGTCAGGGAAAGGGAAGTTTGGGGTCCTGTGCTCCGACTGCGAACTCTGCAACCCGACTTCGGATAAGGGAGAGACAATGGATGAATGGATGTCGAGTTTATTTATATAGCATTTTTGAAAATACCCGGTCATAAAGTGCTTTATATACAATTATGAAAAGTGAGAGTCAATAGATAGCATAAATAAAATGAAGATTAAGCATGACACAAATGGACACAAATAGAAACAGGCCAAGCTAAAGTCCAACCACAGCGCGTCTGAAATGAGCCTTGGCTAAAAAAGAGTTGGCTTTTAGAAGCCACTTAAAACAGTCCAGACTCCAGAAACCTAATGGAGCGGAGAAGATTATTCCAGAGATTTGGGGCTAAAACTGCAAAGGCGTGGTCACCCTTTGAGGAGATCAGAAATAACTCGGGGCAAGATTATGCAGTCCTTTAAATGTGAACAATAAGGTCTTGTAGCTTATTCTGACTTTTACAGGGAGCCAGCGGAGAGATGAAAGTACAACGGTGATGTTCTAGTGAGTCACCTAGCAGCTGCATTTTGATCTTGGTACACTGATACTCTCCTGTGCAAATGTCCACTCATGGGCATAGCTGGCATGATGTCTTTCCCTGAATACAATCATCGCTGCAGTGATAATTGGAAAGTAAGGAATTTTGAGAGTCAGTTACCAGCAGCTCTGTGACGATGACAATCCTTTTCTCTCCAACTATTTGGTTATAAAAAAATAAAAATTAAAAAAGGATTCCCTTATCAGTCCCGCTAGGGGAAATTTGGATTTCTCTGCATTTTTGACCCATCCTATTATATAGGAGCAGTGAGCTGCCAACACATGGCACTCGGCGAGCAGTTAGGGGTTAAGTGTGTTGCTCAAGGACACCTCGACATGCTGTATGCAGGATCGGGGATCGAACCTGCAACCTTCCGATCGCCGGACGACCGCTCTACCCACTGAGCTATGCCGCCCCTGGTGTTTTGCATTGAGGTTCATTTGCAGTGGTGTCTCTGGTACAGAAATCCTGGGGAGCCACACAAATACAGTAGGAAACTACACCAGTAATAATAGTGATGATGATAATAATAATAATAATAATATCATTAATACAATAATAACAATTATTATTATTATTAACAGAGACAATGTGAAGTATTATTATTAACGGCATTATTATTATTACCATTAATAATAATAATGATAATAATAAGGATAATTAATGATAAAGATATTTAATAATAAAATTAAGATAATAATTATTATTATTATTCATAATAGTAATAGTTCCATTATCAGTCCCACAAGGGGATGTTTGCCATTCTCTGCATTTGACCCATCCTATTGAATAGCAGCAGTGGACAGCCACCGTGTGGAACCCGGGGAGCCATTAGGGGTTCAGCGTCTTGCTCAAGGACGCTCCAACCCATTCTGAAATCAAACTGGAACCACCAATCTCCTGACTACCTGGATGACTGCCCTACCTCCTGAGGTACGTTGGCCCACATGAATGTGAACAGAAGTATGAAAAGAAAACAACAAAAAGACAGAAATGATGGGGGACAGAAAAACACACTGGCATTCACTGAAAATAAAGGCCGTCTGAAAGAAATGTCAAGACATTGACAAAATCTATGATCAATTTGGTGAAATAATATTCAGCGGCATGCGTCTAGTTTGAAACCTACTGCGAGAGTAAAGGGTTCAGGCTAGTATAATATTTAGAGATTGACGTGGCCATAAATATGCATCGTTATGTAAGCGAGCACATACTTGGAAAGTCTACAGCCATGTGCAGAGAAAACTTTCTCGCTCTCTCTCCGTCTGTGTCTCCCTCTCCAGATGTGCAGCCGAGTACACCATGTGCTCGGCACGAGGTCGGACAAGGCCGGTGTTCGCAGAGTATGAATTCGTGTTCGTGAGATAAACCGAGTTGAAAGGTCTCTCTCTCTCTCTCTCTCTCTCTCTCTCTAATACCAGCATATCAGTGGAAGATTAGCTCCTCTACCCCCCGATCAATCTAAATACAGACGGACGCAAGACCAAACAAGCACAACGTCTCAACCAGGCTGAGTCTTATGCAGGTCTCAGTCCATGAGACTGCATGGGAAGGCCCAATTTGAAAAAGAAAATCAGGAGGAATGCCTCAGGAGCTATGGATGGATGGATGGATGGATGGATGGATGTAACTCATCAATCCACCTTCACTCTTACACCTGATCTAAGAGCGGGTATGTCCCTGGCATGCCCAGCAGACAGGGATATTGAACTGACATATTATGAAAATGTAAGTTTATTTTCTTTTTCTCCAAAAAGAATAAAAATCATCTTCCCGCTTGAATTCCCCGAGTTTCCTATGGCTCTGTCACTTTTTGATACCCCTCTAGAGTATTGACAGGAAGGAGGAAGCCGTAGCGTGTGTCTCCTCCAGGTCACGTGACCACTAGCCCTCGCTGTTTTGCGCATCGCGGGGAAAGCCCGGTGCTTGGCCGTCGGGGGGTGAACGAGGCAGAGTACATTTCCATTAACTTAACTGCGAGCGCCCAGATGACCCAGAGGAGGACGGGCAAACCTAGAATCCTTTATCCAACCTAACCCCTATTCCAGGGGTGGGGGGTGGTCAATACATCGATCGCAAAAGGTAGCGCGGGTGGATCGAATGGCATTAAAAAAAAAATAGAAGTCAGCCTATCATCCATCCCGTCGCTTGATCGATAT
Organism: Regalecus glesne; assembly: GCA_900302585.1. Taxonomy (NCBI): domain Eukaryota; kingdom Metazoa; phylum Chordata; class Actinopteri; order Lampriformes; family Regalecidae; genus Regalecus; species Regalecus glesne. Next base: position 10,834 of record OMLC01041568.1, read on the forward strand.
ACAGGGCAGCCGGTCAGACGACATCTGACTTTTTCTGACACAGGTCACCGCGAATGCCCAAACAATGGTGCAAAGTGTGGTAGCTTGCACACTAGAAAAAGTCTGAGCACCCCTGCCGTATACCCATGTGAGGGTTAGCCACTTATGCCCCGCTGACTATCGACCTCCGGCCGTGGTTGGAAACGGCCCCCAACTGCGTGACGCAGAGATTTGCTAAACATCGCCTCGACCCCCAACGCCACCGGAGGCCCCCGAAAATGTACGTTTCGGATTTATACTTCTTCAGCTTTTCAAAAAGGGGAGTTGTACTTGGCATGGCATTTGAATAAGGGAGCCGGCTACAGATATACTCTGTAACCGTGGAGCCGGGCCACATGCATGCACGCTGGCTTCCTACTGGAACCAGAAAGGTTTCATTCCCGTAATAGCAATGTGCACCGTCAGTGTCGATCCATGCAACCTGGCTGCCATTACTTCCTTTCACTGCCTGGTACCAGTTTGGGGACAGAAAGACAAGGCTGGAAAAGTACTCAATACCTCCTAAAGATCGGTCCCGACGCTGTGGGGGCTGGATGCAAATTTAGATGGAGCCTGGGGGATTAAGGCCGGATGCTCTTCCTGACACACCGTGGTGGGTTTAAACCAGCAGTCTCTAGCACATCCGTTCCCAAAGCACGGGGTCTATCACTGAGCTACCAACAGTCATTCCCTCAGGGTCCGAAATAAGCTTTAGAGCAAAGTATGACCCCCCCCGCACCATTTCCTCCCCCAACACATTTAACTGACAGTTTTTCATAGCTTCGTGATAGCCATCCATCCATCATCAACCGCTTATCTGAAGTCGGGTCACAGCTATCCCAGCTCTCATTGGACGAAAGGTGAGGAAACACCCTGAAGAGGTCACCATTCAATCTCAGGGCCTGAGTGGCTAGGGGGCTCAGGGTCTTACTCAAGGACACATAACCCGTTTTCTTCAGGGGGCCGGGGATCGATACACCAATCTTCCTCTCACTAGGTGACCACCCTGCCCCCAGAGCTACGCCACCTCAACTACAAACATGAATAATTCATCCAAGTTACGACCGCACTCTTATCTTATTCCCATGGTCGTAGATTTAGGCCATTTCAATTCCACAATAAATCACATCATTAAAATGATCAATTAAATCCTTATCAAAACTTCTCAAGCTAGCTTGAATGATTGGGGTGAACACGCTATGTGAGAAAGATGAACACAATTATTAAAATACGGATTTGGAAAATGTGGAACAACGGCTGCTCTGTAACGGAGCAGGAGGATTCAAAATGGCTTAAATAAATACGTGTTATTATAGCAGCCTCTGGTTTCTTCTACCAAAACTTCTCTTTTCCCGAATCGGGCTCTATATTTAATGTAAATGTAAAAGGGAAAATGGTGAATAGACTTGCGTTTATATTGTGCTTTTCTAGTCTATTGACTCCTAAGAGCACTTTACTACGTGTACCTCAGATTTACTGAGCACTGGGGATTAAGGCTGGATGTCAAGTCAAATCCATTTTATTTGTAAAGCCAATTATTACAAACTAGAAATGAGCCCCACTGGACGTTACATGAACACAACATTCTGTCCTCGGACCCCCAAATCGGATGAGGAAAAACTATCTAAAAAATAAATAAAAATGTAACAAAGTGAAATATAGAAAGAAACCTCAGGGAGAGCAACAGAGGAGGGATCCTTCTCCCAAGACACACAGCCGTGCAATGGATGATGTGTATATGGAATAAAAGACAATTTACAGAATACAACACTGAGAGGATAACAGAATTACAATTATTATTATTATTATTATTAATAATAATAATAATAATAATAATACAGGGGCGGCATGGCTCAGTGGGTAGAATGGTCATCTAGCGACCAGAGGGTTGCAGGTTTGATCCCCGGTCCTGCAGATCAGTGTGTTGAGGTGTCCTTGAGCAAGACACTGTTCCCCTAAATGCTCTGCCCTGTGATGGACTGGTGACCTATACAGGGTGTACCCCACCTTTCACCCAATGAGAATGGAGATAGGCTCCAGTTCCCCCGTGACCTGATTTCGAATAAAGGTTTG
>OMLC01041576.1:0-10239 GCA_900302585.1 Regalecus glesne
ATATAGAAAGATTAAGGAACACATGTCCACAGCCGTACTCATGAAATGAATGTGCGCACACATACATGGTCTGTATATCAGAGGGCTTGCTCAATCTATCCAAATGAGTCGACAAAGTAGTAACATTTTCTTGGGTGTGCCTCTGTACTGGTAAAAAACGGTGGACATACATTCTGAAATTTCTGAGTGTATGTTTCTGTATGTGCGAGTGTGAGTGTGTGTGTGTGTGTGTGTGTGTGTGTGTGTGTGTGTGTGTGTGTGTGTGTGTGTGTGTGTGTGTGTGTGTGCGTGTGTGTGAATCAGCACAGCTAGAGCTCGCTAAAACACGCACATTTACACACACACACACATATTCACGCATGCTCACACATGCACACACACTCACAAAAGCCAGAATATCATCAACAAACATGCCCCCGGTATACTATTGTTTCCACCTACCCAGAGTGCAGCTGGTATGTGTTCCCCTAAATGTCCGCGACACTCCGACTCACCTTCTGAAAGCCGTGCTGCGCTGCACCCTGACTAAATGAAAAACAATCTGAGGAAGCAGGGAACAATCCCAGGCAGGCTCCAGCGGGCTGCCATAAAGAGAGGGGCTGCCTCCCTAGCCTCTCCTTTTGCCTTCGGTCTAAAACTCTACGGACTGATGAAAGATCAACGTGCAGACTGGGCAGCTTCTGCCCACCCTGCTGTCCAACGCTGAGCCAGGAAGCAAGCCAATGAAACGGGAGGGGAAAGAAAGAGAAAAAAGTCAAAGAAAGGCAGAGTAAAGACGGGAAAACCCTCACGCGTTACACGTACTTTAAGGTCACGGCAGAGCCTGCGTGTGGAGGAGCTCGTACGCTTATTCTGGTTTTACCTCATTCATGCTCTGCAGGGCTCTTTATGGGGTGGCTGGCTTTTTAACAAACTTTTGAACGTTTGCCTTTGAATGTTCGCAGGCCGCGGATCATGTTCCGAGCTCTTTTTTAACCTCTGTTCTCGCCATACACCCTCCCGGAACCCCTCTCTCCACCTATCTTGCTACCACTCTGTGTTAGACCCCTCTGACTCCCCCGCCACCACCACCGCCGCAACCCCCCGACTCTTTTCCAGAAGCCTCACTCCAGGTCTCCACCGGCTAAACAGCCCCCTGGATCTCCGGCTGGAGTAATAGGGGCTGGCGCTAGCGCTCGGTGCAAACACACAGCAGCAGACAAACAAATCATGTTAAGTCTCTCCTGCCACGGCTGGCAGCGCGCTCAAAGGAGAACCGTAGGCCTGCCAGGGAGGAGGGGGGCACCCAGTTTCCCAGGGAGGGGGTGAGGAGGGTGAGAGTGAATGTTATGGAGGGCAGTGTGCAAGGGGGAGGCCTGGTCCTTATCCAACCTGGATCACGGACACCTCCGCCCCTCCTGGCAGGAATGTACACAGCTCCTGCGGGAGGAGGGAAGGAGAAGTAAAGAGGAGGAGGAAACAAGCAGATATAAAGAGAGAGGAAGTGAAGGGAGAGAAAAGTAGTGAGGGAAAGTGACTGAGAGACTGACTGAAGGAGAGGGAGAGAGAACGAGAGAGAGGGGGGGGTGGGCGGAGGAAGGCCTGCCCATCATATGGGAGGAGTGTTTTTGAAAACACACTCACACACATGGACAAACCCAACAATCATGGCACTCAACACACTCTCACTGGGTCGAGAGCACCACTGGAGGATTATGCAGGAAAGAAAACAGGGCATTAGGCACCTTAAATACCATTCTAGCCATGCCGCTGTGGTTATCGTAATTACCTCAATTCAGCCAGAGTCTCAGCATTACGTCTCTCATTGATGACAGCTGAGGGGAGATCAGAAAGTCAGAGTCCCAATTACAGACCGCAGAGGCGATGAAGTTGTCGAGTTGTCAGAGAGTTGTTTGTACGTCAGGACGGCGGCCGTTCGCAAATGGAGAGTTTAGATTTATGAACCTAAATATGAAGCTGAAGGTATTTCTATTAGTTGTATTCTATGGCTTCTTCACTGCTTACAGAAAACCGGCTGAGGCTTAGAAGGCGAGATGTTGAGTGTCATCAACATCCTCGAGCCTTCGCCTGTAGAGATATTTCAACACCAGTTTCCCTCAAGAGGGGAATATTTATTTGTGGAGCCCGTTAAGAAGGAACCGCTATCATCAGATGCCATTCCTGCATGCAGGCTACGAGCTCTTTATGGCTATATGTCAGGGCAAAGAACAGATTTTGTCAGGTGGAGATCGGGGTTCAGGAGTTCACTCGTAGTTCAAGCAGGAGCATTCCTCACAGTCTTTGCATTTCCACTGACCCTCACTCTCTGCTCTCTTTCCTCTCTTTCCCCTTATTATACTCGGTTTACCCCCCTTGCTTTTTGGAAATTCACATGTCCATGACCTGTGATTTCTTCGCTGTTCGGGTATTCCCCTCTCCGCCTAAATCCAGGAGAACTTTTGATGTTGACATGAGCTAAGCCATACTGGGAGTGTACAGTAGATTCTGTATAGTGGTCGCTGCTTAGCCTGAAGTGACCATGAAACACAGTCCTGATGTATTTTATGTTCTGTAGCCAACCAATGGATACACTGCACACTCAATACCATTACGCATTAGATAGCTAGCTAGCTAGCTAGCCAGCGAGATGGATAGATGGATGGATGGATGGATGGATATAGATAGATAGATAGACTGGTTGGGTTAGACACTATATCTCACATGACAAAGCCTCAACTAACTTAGCTCACAGTAGACAACATAATAAAGCTGTGTCGTAAAGCTTATGACAAAAGGATGACTGTTACACCAAACTACTGCAAAGACTGACAGTGTTAGTCGTTCCATTTGCTTCACAGACATGATTTGGAACGTCAGGACAACATTGACTGAATGACTGTGTGAGTGTACTCAAAACTCCATGGTGTGGCGTTTTTACACCATGTACTGATAACACAAAGGAGGTACTTTTCTTGGTCTTTTGATAGTGCAAGATAGCACAATAGTATTTATAAGTATTATTTTGATAAGGTCATTCTAAAGAGTTTTTACCTTTCTAATGTTTATTATAGAATCCAGCCGAGTGCAGGAACTGGGATTACCTGTCATTTCATTTTTGGAGATTCTGCACAGTTTCATATTTTTACATACCTCTGTGTTGCAATTCTCAGAGGAAAAAATCAACAACATGCCGCACGTTCACTGTAAATACGTATTTTATTCTGTCATTTCCTCACAAGCTGAAGCAATTAAATAAATTCAATGATAGTTACATAGACATGCATGGATCACATCATCACCAATACCAACTACGACAGCTGCACAACAGTCTGCAACGGCATCGCGTTGAGCCAATTTATCATCTGAAGTCCTCTTAATGCAACTAGCACACGATCTGAAAGAGCAGTCTGACTTTTTCCAGCTGATTCGGTGAATCACGTTGAAGTTACAGAGCCCTAAGAAATTCTTAAGCGTTGGTTTTGGACATTTTTCTGAGCCTTTTTCTTCTTCTTTCTCAAGGATACTTCCAGTCCGTCTAACCGAGTTCCATCTGTTTGTCCAACGAAAGCAGCAGCGGGGCTAACTTATTACTAGCACATGTGACCGGGTGAGTGTGTGTATGTGCCACGGCCTATCACACGGCATCCCCTTACCTATCAGCCCCCTCACCACCCCCGATGGATCTGTACCTTCATTAATGCAAGCCCACGGCAAGCGCATGTCTCCATATGTTGGAACGGGATGCGAACATCTGGCTTATTTTGGATGTTGTGGGTCCCTTTCCCTCCCCTCTACCCTTTCTGTAGCTTTTTTTTCCCTCTGGTACCCTAAAAAGGGGGTAACCCACACTCTGGCTTTTTAAAAGAAGGAAGTGGTGCAGGTCTTGTTGTGGCAAAGCACTTCAAAGAGGTCGGCGTGTCAGTCATGAGCAGGCTGGAGGTAGATTCTGGTCAATGGCAGGGATTTGTCCCTTAATGGCCCCTCTGGGGGGAATTTTCGTCTAATTTCAGAGGTGCTGAAAGTAGGACTTTATGGAGCACACCATGTCCTGAGGTCACCATGCTTTTGTTTCACATATTTTCGTCATTACAAAATGGTTGATTATTTTCAGATAATAGGAAATTGAACGCCTGCGTTTCTTTCTCAGTTTGGGCCGATAAAAAAAAACAACAACACAAAACCACGATAACAATTATCTCATTTTAGCTACCAGGCGAATCTTCAGCATTTGTGGATTCTGGTGAAAACATAAACACCTATCTGTCACATGGTTAATTTGCAACTTAAAACAGTTCTTGCTGTGCTGTAGCTCCGAGGGTAGGATGGTCCTCTAGTAATTGGAGGATTGGTGGTTCAATTCCCGGCCCCTGCAGAGAGCAAGACGCTGGACCCCCTAAGTATTCCCTCGGTGCTGTGGCTGATCACTGTTCCTTTACACCAGGATGGGTTAAATGCCGAGGATGAATATCCTTGTATGTATGGATGCTGCCAGATAAATAAAGCCTCCTCTTCGTCTTCCTCTTTAATGTCACTGAAGTCCTTGCATCTTCATTAGAGGCACAGCCAGGCGATGACGTCACCTTGGCATGGCGCGTCTCGTGGAGCTTCGAGCAGTAACTTAGGTTGACTTCCGCATTGATGTTTCCCTCAGCAATATATTTCACAGTCACATTCTCTGCTTATTCAGCAGGAGGGAAACAGAGAGTGAGATAAACATGCCAGCAGGAGAGGTGGAGACATTAGTCTTGTAGTTTGAAATAATTGGATTGCGTTCAACAGGACACAAGTTGATGAAACGGAGGCTTGTCTTCTTCCCTTAGTGCATGGGCAAAATGAACTGCAGGGAAGTAAACTCCTTTGATTTGGGGGGGGGCCCGTGGTAGCTCAGTGGTAGAGGGTGTCCTTTGAGAACTTACACGGCAGATGCTGTAGGTTCGAACCTGCCGCGGGGGTGTCAGGAAGGGCATCCGGCCTTAATCCCCCAAACTCCACCTAAATCCATGTCCACCCCCACAAAGTGGGGACTAATCTTGACACGTAAAAATGGACGTCTCCCCATGCACATCACGGCACGCTCATGATCTGTGGAACTTGTCAGCCGTGAGGTCACTGGGAAGAAATGCTACTTTAATGGCTTGATCCTTTGTGATTGGAGTGGCTGATTGATGATCTGGTCGTAATTCTTCGCCTCACGGCTGTCACTCTACCAGCTCTCTTCTTTTTCTCTCCCTTTATATTTCCACGTCTGTCCCTTTCTCTTTCCCCCCTGTTCTCCCTCATCTCTGACTCATGTGGAGAGAATCCATGTCTCCGTCTCCTTCGCTCATTTTCCTTTCCCATTTGATAGGAAATCAGGCCGCGTGATCACTTTTGAAATATTCAGAGCTGACATCCGTCAAATTGACCAGTTTAAAAACATCCAAGGAAATTAATAACAGTTTGGTGGGAAGTTTCCCGCCAAGCGACACCATGCGTTAAGAATGCCAGATTTGGAGGTTGGGAGAGTTGAGGAGGGTGCTGCCTCTGCTGCAGATGTGCCGCCTAATTGCAGATCTCACCATGCGGAAACTATTCTCCGCAACCATTTCAAAGCCCCTGCAATAGGTGTCACTGCAAGGTTAAGCCAACTTCAAAATGGGAGTTCTGTTTCCATAGCATTGATTGTGCAGTGTTGCATGTCCTGGGCAAGGAGAGGGAGAGAAGAAAGACATGGAAGGAGGGAGTAAAGGAAGAATTTCAAACCCCAATCTTGGCTGACATCAGTTTGTCAGGGTCCTGCGCTGGTTGTTCGCAGTGTGCCTTTGACCTGAAACCGAGGGCAAGTATGTGCTAAACATTATGCATACTGGGCTGTGTTGTAATTTTTTTTATTGCAGTTATTTATGCCCGTTTGACTGTGGAGATTATGGCCGGTGATTCAGTCTAAAGTGCATTGCTTGAAATGTCAAAATACTGAATAATTCAATCAAGATGTGACGCCGTTGAACATTCACAAAGAGAGTCTCATTACGTCTGGAGCAGTCATCAAACTCTGTTCACATAAAAATTACAACAGCCTCGTACCATATCCTAGTAAAGATGAATTCTGTGATGGTATTGATTTATTTTTACTGAACCTTCTTTATTCACGTGTCCTCGTACATACGTACACCGTTCTCCGGATTCAACCCACGCTATTGTACAGGGGCAGTGAGCAGCTGCAGCCCCCAGGGACCAACTCCGGTTCTTTTTCCTACTGCCTTGCTCACCGGCCCAGGCAGGACCTTTAACGTGCATGTCTCTCTGATGGTGGGAAGAATCCGGAGAATCCGGAGGACACCCACACAGACACGGGGAGAACATGCAAACTTCACAGCACCTGGGATGGGACTTGAATCTAGGACCTTCTCGCCGCGAGGCAACAGTGCTAACCACTGCATCATCGTGCTACCCCTCCAATTAAACGTGAATCAGTTAATAGCATCCATGGATGCCAACTCAGACTAAAAAAGCCAACAATGTTAAATAGAGGGGGGGGGGTTTCTTTGATCCTGTAGCTAAAGGGTACGGGAGAATCTTTCACTTGTAAAACTAAGTTCATTGAGAGGTCCCTTTTTTACGTGTCACGATTAGTCTGCACATTGTTGGGGTGGACACGGACATGGATGGAGCTTGGGGGATTAAGGCCGTTAACCCTTCCTAATGCCGCACGTCGGGTTCGAATCCGCAACATCTGTCCCGTCGGTTCCTGCAGCGTGCACTCGACCACTGAGCTACCGCGGGTCCATGCAAATGTTGTGATCAGGAGCAAAGCCGTGTTTTTATTCACAGACCAAGGACACACTTTGCGGAACCTTATGACATCTTGAAAAGCTCCTTTCACCGATCGGATACAAAGTAAAGATACAAGGTAAAGAATAGTGAGAGGTCAAAGGTTGCAGGGCCCTTTCAGAAACACTGCCTGTTGCTTATAATCCTTCGCTTAAAGCAATAGCTTTCCATACGCTCAACTCAGCTGTGAGTTAACATATCATGCAGCTCAATACTGTAATGTCCTCCTGTCAGGGTCCCATAGTATTTCTTCCCTCATATATACGAGTTGCAAATCAAACATGTAAAAGCATGTCTACATGGCTCCATCAGGAGCACTTGGTCCACATGGTAGTAGCTAACTCAGCTCAATTCTGTTAGTGACCTTGTCATGAGCAGACAAACATTATTTTAATCATTTCTTCTTTTCTTACACTTTTTGAAATGAATACGTGTGAAGATTCATCCATCTTTACATCCGCTACTAACAGCGTACACGTTGCTGTATAGCTCGGGGGGCAGGGCTGTGTTTCAATCCCCGGGCCCCGTAGAACGCATCTCACGGTGTCCTCGAGCAAGACACTGAACCCTTAACTGCCCCCTGATCGCTGGGTTGCCAACTGCTCTTATTCAATACGACACGTTGAATGCAGAGAACCACTTTCGCTGTACGTATGTACAATGAAGAGTAAATAAAGCTTCCTCTTCTTACCTAATAGTAGCTGATTATGCTACCTTAACAACGCTGCGATACACATTATGTGTTTTAATGAGAAAACCGTTGAGGCAAATCCCTTCGGATAAGTTGTTGACAATGGATGGATGGTAAAACACATAACAGGACAAGAGAGATCGGGGTGGTGATCTGTTTCTGATATGTGTCCCTGTGTTTGGACTCCAGAAAACATTAGTTATACATCGAGAAAGCTTCCTTGAAGTACTTCAAATGCTAAATGATACCTCTGGAGGACAACCGATGATGTCTCTGGGTTTTGTACACAGTCAAGAACGAGCTGGCAGGTTCTTTTCCTACCATGTATTCGTGTGTGTGTGTGCATCTGGACGTTTCATGTGCTCAGGTTCGTGTGCGTTTGAAGGTTTAATTGCTGTTTTGTGTGTGTGTTTATATATGTGCAGTCTTGCGTCTGGCCGACCATGGTCATATCTGTTTGTCATGTTAGCACTTAAGCGCCTGCAGGATGCAAGATACTAAGTGGAGACAGGGTCCCCCCTCTCTCTCCCTCTCCCTCACTCTCTTTCCTCTCCTCTGTCTTTCTCCCTCTCTCGCCATCCTCCCCTTTTCCTTATTACATTTATTCATTAATCCATTTTCCACCCACTTCTCTTTCTTGTTTGTCTTCTTGCTCCAGTGGGCTTTCGCCTCCTCAAACCTGCAGACACTGACCTTTAAAGAGATGCCAAAAGAGTCAATATTAGAGTCAGTATAAGACAATGTTACTCTTTCACCCAACCACATGCAAGCGCGCACAACACACACACACACACACACACACACACGCGCACATAAAATCCCCCTCTGCCCCCTCTTGGCCCCTGAGTATCCCCTCAGGCCATCTCCTTCAGAGAGGCTAATGGAGTTAGCCTAATGTCTGCACAGTGCCAGTCATAAAACTGATTTGGAGCTAAAGGCTTGGTGCTGAGACCACCACTACTCCGCCTACAGAAAAAAAGAAAGATGTGAGTGAGATGTTAAAAGAGAGCGAGTGTATCTTCAGAGGGAAAGAGGTTGGGGTGGCGGTGGTGTGTTGGGGAGGGACGGGGGGTGCTGGCGTAACTAAGGCAACAGCAGACAATCTAATTGGTATTGACATCCTTGTCTCGGAGGAAATTTGACATCTAAGGGCAAATCATTCTATTTAGTCGCCTGAATAGTCTCCAAGGCGGGGCCTGAGGAGCACAATCACGCTGCAGCGTTGTTCTGGTCCTCTTGTCTGGGCCAGCGCTGCCATGCAACAATCGATCCTAATCTGATCAGTGAAGGGGAGGAGGATGAGGACCAGAGGGAGAAAAAAAATGAAAATAAAATCAAAAGCACTGTTGGGGTAATAGTTAACAAGAGGGAGTACAATTGGGCCCCGCTGGGGCGCCGACCTGTAATGCACTTGCGCTGCTGTAGCATGGTTAATGTATAGAAAAGCCTGGGAGTAATGGCTCTTCAGCCAAGGTGGCCAGGCTTCAAAGAAATCTGCTTGCTCCAGCTAAAAGTCTGCCGGGCTGGGTCGCCAAAGACCTTCATTCTGTTAGAGCATCAAATATGGCCCCACTCTGGACACACAGACACTCTGATTTTATTAGCCTCACTCCCCTGAGAAACTCATCCCATCCCTTATTTTGTTTGTGTGACTGACCGTCAACGTGAAAGAGTGAAATGGTGCTGTCTGTTACAAAGCACGCACACCCTCGTCTCGTGTCAAAGCCGAATGATAACCATGTGTGGACCGGCCACATGCTAACTCTGAGAAGAGGTGTTTGGCTATTACATCAAGACATCATATCGGGTTGTCATGGTGGGAACGCTTTGTTCATGAGGATCAGAAAGATGTCCTCAGCCAATGATGAGAGATCCATTTTTACGTGTCACGATTGGTCCTCACAACATGGACTTGGATGCGGATTGGGGGATTAAGGCCGGATGTCCATCCTGAAGCCTCGTGGAGGGTTCCAAGCTCCAACATCTGACTCGTAAGTGCCCGACGCACACACCCTGCCGCCGAACTACCGCGGCCGACACCAAATCATCAAAGATATGCCTTCTTCGATCGGGTTTCCATCTGACCGCATTTCAAAACGGATATTTTTCAACACAACTATTCAGAGTTTAACCACAGCCGTTAGACAAAGGCTTTGTGGACCTCTGAGGGGAACTGAACCACGCTTGAACTTGAGTGGTCTGGATAGTTTTGATGAATCTGACACATGATATTGATCCTGGGATTAAATGGAAAATGTCCAGTAGTCTGGGTGTTTATTGGGAAAATGTGCCCACTCTGAAATGAGCGAAAATAGGAATTAACAGCAAAATAAAATCTTGGCTACTTGCTCTTTCATCAGTTTCTATTGATGTTTCAGGATAAACACTGTGGAGCTTGTAAAAGCCTAATCAATGAACCCATGAATTACAATGCGTATTCCTCACACTTCAACACTTTAACAGTGAAATCCAGCTCTGGGCTGGGCACACTTTGTGAAAAGGAACATATCTCCAGAGGTAATAACCATTACTTACAAAGGTCAACAGATGATTATGTAGCGAACAAGAACAGAGTCCAGCCCCTAACCAGGAGATCAGGATCCAGATCATGAATATAAGTGGGTTTTCTCAGGAGGGTGTCTGGAGTCTCCCTCAGAGACAGGGGGAGAGGTTCAGTCATCATGAGGGTCTCAGAGTAGAGCCTCTGCTCCTCTACCTAGAGAGGAGCCAGTGGAGGAGGTTCAGCATCTAGTCAGGAG
>OMLC01041577.1:0-17007 GCA_900302585.1 Regalecus glesne
CTTAATAATAACAATAATAATAATAATAATAACAATAACAATAATAAAACAACAACAAGAGCCATAATGATGACCACGACAATGTATTAACAAAACAAAAAAAAAAGTCCTGATCATGTCTCACAACCATAAGTCCACAAGAAGGGAGGCGGAGGCTTGACCCTCATGTTCGTTTGAGTCGGTGAAATTGGGATCGAAGGGTAGACAATGAATGACAGGCCCAGAGAAAGAGAGACAGAGAGAACAGGAGAGGCTGGAGATATGGAAGGAGCTATGAGAAGAAAGTGGAATAAAAATAGAGAGAGACAAACAGTATGGGAAGCGTGTTCTACAATGAACAGACTCGAATTAAAGAGCTATAAAGAAGCAGAGAAAGAGAGAGAGAGAGAGAAAAGAAAATGTTAGGAACAACAACAATATATAAGTTGTGTTGGGCATTGTGGTCCAAACACTGCTGTCCTTCTGAGGGTTTCACAAAGGACTGGCAGAAAACATGAAGTAGTGATGACAAGAACATGGCCTCTCTTTGAGTGCACCCTATCTTCATCCCTCTATCAAGGGTAGGGGTTCTGTGGTCCTCCCCATGCTGGTCGTGTATTTCCGGATGCATCATACTTCCAGGAAACGGGAACTGCTGGTCTTGGCATGGAAGGGCTCTGACCACATGCGGCGCAAGTCCCCCTGTAGATAATATATCACATCTTAAACAGAAATCAGGTTTGGGGTCCGTGGTAGCTCAGCAGAAGCGAAAGTGCTTTGGGAACTGATGACCCAGATGCAGCGGGTTTGAACCCACCCTGGGGCATCAGGATGAGTAGCTGGGGCCTTAATTCCCCAAGCTCCATCTAAGTCCGTGTCCTACCCCACGATGTGTGGGCTAATCGTGACAAGTATAATTAGACTTCTCAAACAGAAATCGAGTTAAAAGTGAGGATGAATTAAATGCATGTAGCTTGTCTACCTCGAAAAATTTTGCCAATTTTTCCTCGTAAAAACAAGATAAAATTCTTCCACCATTATTCTTCAATATCAATATTATTCTCATTTTCTTAAGTTTGAAATCCTATTTAAATGACTTAATTTCCAATAGTGGTGTTGTACAGTAGTACCTCAAACTAAATTGTGTAATTTTTCTATTAGACTATTAAAATCTGGGTTGTGTGCACAAAAATCGAGGCCTTTAGCACCTCAAACACATGATTTAATTCTACTGATATCATCTTGAATGGTCTGGTGCGACACACACGGGCTGGGCTGTATTGCTGTGATACCAGCAAATGAGACGCAATTGCTTCACCTACAGAAAATGACCCTCACTGCAAGGCATGACAGATATGAACACATGACTTTAGCTCTTATTTCTTCTGCAATTGACCACATGTATTTCGCTGCAACCTCCACTACAAGCGAGCCAAGAATTACTCCTGCTATAAGTATGCTACACTCATTTTTATAATACCTCACAGTTAGAATCATTTCCTGTATGCAGGAAAGCAATTACTTGTCCTTCTCTGGTAACACGAGGACACTGCCCATCTGTTTCGCACCAGATCATTCAAGGCCATAGTAGTGGAATTATGAGGTGCACTGAAGCACTAGTGTTCTAAATTGTTGCGTACACAATCAAAATGTTAATAAATTCATAGTTTGAAAAAAAAACATATCGTCATATTAAGAAACACTGGATCAGCAGAGATTATTCCAGAGGCTTGGGCCTGTAACTGCAAAGGCGCAGTAACCTTTTGTTTGGGGGTTGGAGTGGGGGTAGGATTAAAGACTGAAGTTTGAGGATCAGCCTGGTCGGCAAGAGGAATGAGGGATGAGAAGATCAGTGATATAACTGGGGGAATGATTACGCAGAACTTTAAGATTTAAGTTGTGTATTGTCACTCCAGTTGTAACAGTACATTCTCTGACCGGTTGGTTCAGTTATAGAAGATATTAGGTAAAAGAGAAAAAACAACATATGAATTCCATCAATTCAAGTGATTTCTTTCAATCTTGGACAGTACAAGCCTGTTATATACTTAAGCATGTAAGAATTGGGCCAAGGTCAGACCCCAGAGGGCCTCCGCTTAGTAAGGGAGCTGACGAGGAAACATAATTATTAATACCAAGTTAGAGCATGCATCAAGAAATGGCAAGCCAGGTGTCGTGGGTTCAATTCCATCTTAAGGTGTCAGGAGGGGCTTAATCCCCCATGCTTCATCTAAGTCCTTGTCTACCCCTCAGCATAGGGACTAATAATGACACGTAAAAACAAAACCTTTAAAGTGGACCTATTAAAAATATCAATAAGTCAGATAAGAGTGAAACCAATTTAACGCTATACCAGAAATGTCTACTCAGTTCCCCAACCTGTCAAAGTGAGATGGCGTAATCGATGGCGTCAGAGGCAGCGGTTAAATCTAGAAAAATACAAATAGTATTCACCTTAATCAACATGCACAAGCATATCATTGGAGACTCTTAGTTAATGATGTGCTTATGCTTCTGGCAAAAGCTGGATTGAAATTGATCAGAAATGCCATGACCCTCAATCAGCTTTAGGTTTCGTCCACAGCAGTTTTCAAGGAGTTTGGATAAAAAAGAAAGTTGAAAAACTAGTCTGTAATTCTCTGACCTAGCCATTTTTTAAATTTTTTTTATGAGACTGGAAAACAGGCAATTAAAAAATGGTTAGGTACAGACCTGGATGTGAGAGAGCAATCTAGGACCTAAGCTAGGGAGGATGGATTTTTTTTTTGTCATAACGATATTACAGGGATTGGAGGAGGATCACGTAGGGCAACAGTATCTACAAGGAACTGCAGAGAAACGGGAGCAATTCCAACATTCTAATTGGACGGCTGAAAGTGGTGAGCTGGGGGGTGGAGGCAGCGGAGGTAAAATTGGACCTTATACCATGAACAAAGAAATGAAAAATACAGAGTCAGTGGCAGAAAAATAATTTTCAAGTTGATTGATAGTACTAAACAAAAACTTTGGATTTAATCAAGTCACAGAAGTAAGCAGCTTATGAATCTGTGATAGGTCGATTCAAATTTGATAATAACTACTTCATACAGAGTTGGTGAACTGTCCAAAGTAGACTTTTATCCATCTGCGTATGGGCTTCCTGTATTCACTTCTTTATTGAGGGATTTTTTTACTGATCTATGCGGTTGCTATAATATTTAGGAAAGTCCTAGAAGTATACGGTTTCAATATGTAACAATTTTCAATAATATAGATATGGTTTATGGTCAGAGACAAAATCCTTCTTATTCAGGGAAATAAGACACATGTTGAGAGAGAAAACTAAAACCAAGGGTGTATCCACATGGTTATTTGTGGAGCCAATGATATGCTGCACAAGTTTAAAAGCTGCACAAGATTAAACAGCAAATTGGGTTATCACACACAATTATAAAAGTTAAGATTTCATAACTATTAAAAGAACCCAAAGTAACAGGAATACAAGTGTGATGCTTCTTAAAGGTAGCTACCATGCCCCCTCCATGACCTGTTAACCTTGGTGCGCTCAGAAAGTTATAACTGGGTGAACAAAGCTCCACTAGAGGGGGAGCACTCTCCACGTTTAAGGCAGGTCTCAGTAAGGTTTAGAATGTGCAGGTTGAGGGAAGAAATGAAATTATTGAGAAATACATATTGATTTGACATGGAGTGGGTGTTTAAAAGAGCAAAAACAGCTGGAATAAGTGACTAAGCTGGACTGGAATCACTACAGAAGACTGTAATCACATTATCTGGTCTGACAGTTGAAGACACACAATAGAATGGGTAGTGGATATTAAAGACTGATGTAAAAAATCTGATTATGAAAAAAATAAGGCAATTGACATTAATTAAATCTCCTTTTGTGTCAGTGGTTTGGGTGAATGTTACAACAAGAGCTCCGCAAATACCTACTAGGTGACCTTTTCAATCTTATAAAGGATTTTTGTCTTCACCACGTTTCACTTTCCCAACCCCAGCGTACCTTCAAGTAGGCCATAGTGAGGAGAGGCAGTAGAGTAAAGGGCACCAGGTAGAGCAAGGCAGGCTGAGCTGCGCGGTGGATCCTGGAGGCCACAGTGGCAGTGAGCAGACCTGAGGACAGTTACACATACATGTTAATTTTTCGGAATTTTTTGAAAGAATTTGCCCTCCGTTTCCTTTTCTGTCTACGTGCACTATTCTAACAGACAATATGTTACTGTAGTCCCCAAAACAACCTTTCGGTAACAACTAAGCTTTGGTGACACGGCTGGCTTTATTATCAGTATACCTCGATTCAGTTGAAAATGTTTTCAGCTGTCAAACTATAGGACCAAGCTTCATAATACTGTGTTATGTTGTATTCAACCTTGGGTTTACACCAATGGCAATGAAAAGAAGTGACTTATGGTAGTGACTTGTGTTCACTGGATACAATACAAAACGAGTGCAGGCCAAGCACATAGCTTCAAGTTCAACCTAACTTAAACAAGAATCTGAAGTGTGATAGGCGTTTAATACAAATGACATTGGAGGCGGTGGCATACAAATGAATGTGGACTATAATGTGAAATACTGGTATACCAAATTCAATTATGTCTTAAAAAATGTGTTGCATCGCTTCTATAATTCTGTCCTTACCCACAAAGTATCCAATAAGGGTGCAGTGGAAATAGGAGACACGCTGCATCCGTCCAGACATGTTACCAGGCCCTGGGACCTCCCCATTTGCCTGCTTCTTATAGTTATCATAGCGCAGCACAAAGCATAACAGTAAGCCGGGCATCACAATGTCCCCTATACCCAGCATGGAGAAGTGACTCCCTGTGGAGCTGGATAGGGAGAGAGACAAAGGGAAGAGACGGTTTAAACACTTGGCTTCCAAATGTTATTTTATTCTTTTGGACCCCCCCCCCATTCTTTGGAATGTTTCTTTTTATTGTTTGTTCATTGTATTGAATGAACAAACATTCTATGAATGTTATATGTAGAATAGTTATTTTGGACTTTATTCTAACCATCCTCGGCCGGAAATTTCATAACTATATAAATGCAAAAATGACCAAAAAACCTCCCATTCATTCCATTGCTTAATGTACTCTACACATTGACTGGATCTCCTGTAGAATTTACTCTCTTGTTTATTATTGGGTAATAACACACTTGAATGAGGAGAGGCTTTTTGACTGTGTTATTTCCTTGCATCATGTTATTTGCTTTCTCCAGCCTGGAAATCACATTCAAATAAATGAGTCCAAGCAAAAAGTCATCAGTACCAATGAATAACACATTTTCAGGTATTTCTTCTATCTCTCTCTTCACATACACTAGGCACAAGTGACAACACTCCTGCCTATGAAAACACATTGTCAGATTAACGTTACATGAACGGAATTCACTCAAAAAGGAAATAGAATTATAATGTAAAGGGCCATTTCCTTCATTCTATGAAAATACACTGGGCAGTGAGGCAGGTGTCTTATATTTTAGATTCGTTACAGCCAAGGTTGGAAAGAAAACAGGGAAAACAAATAGAATGAGGCTCGAGGGAGCTCATTGGGAAAGACATTTAGGTTTCAGAGCTTAGCTGAATAGCTGAATAGCTGATGAGTAGAACATGAGAGTATTTGTAAAGTATGATTGAGAGTATGATTGAATCCGTAAAGATGACCCCCTATTATCCCAACATCATCATACCTTGGAAAAACCAGTTTGCCTGGAAGAGAGAGGCGGGGAACATCACGACCCATCCCCGGTCCCAAGTGAAGCTTCCTGGAAAGCACATCTATGGGGTTTTCTGCTGGTTGAGTAGCCACCTTAACCATAACATTACTGTTGAAGATGTAGGCTGAAAAGAACACCTGGAGGGATGCAAGGAGGCCATTTTTATGGTTAACTGCAGAATCTAGCACATTTTGCTCTATGAAATTGTAAGATTGTATAGAAATAGAATTAAAAAAATCCTTAAGGCTTTCACAGCCCTGCAGTATTACAAAATCTGTCACTTCCGGGATTACCTAGAATATGTTGAAATAGTGTATGGTGCGATTATGCAAAGCATACCAACACATACAGCATGTGTGTGAGGAGAAAGTTGACATCACAGGGTTTTTCACAATATTATGACTTTTGCACAGCCTCTTGCCACCAGGGGAGTAATATTTTTTATACTTGCTTAGTAAAAACATTTTGAGGCCATTCTTTCCGTTTCCAAATGAAAATAAATGTCCCTTCTGTGCAACTAAATGTGATTTTAGGTATGGGTGGATATTCATCACAATATGGGATCATAGTCAGAAAAGGGAATTTAAGGTTTCACTTACGACCATCATACAGCTCCAGATTTTGAAAACCCACATTGAATTTATATCATATCCAGAGTCACCATTACTGATGGGCCCTCTACTTTTGTAGCCCCCATTACCACCATGCTGCCACAATAGTTTCAAGGCAAGTTAGATACCATCAAAGGGCCAAGCCTGAATGAAGGCTTAGCCCTTGGAGCTATACACACAACAGTGTGAAATAGAAACCTCAGAAAAAAGGATTTTTTTATAAAATGTGGGCCACTTTCAGCCATGTCTTGTGTAAATACAGGCACATAACACTGCTGATACTAGAGGCTGCAGGAAAGGGGATATTGGTAGTTTTATACAAATGATACTACTCATCACTATTATTCCTCATTCTGAGAAGTAATAGAAGCAACATCTGCATCAAACTAATCAGATGGACATAGTTTGATTTTGCATTGCACTGGAAATGCCAGATTTTATTAAATGAAGAGAAAAATACATTCAAAACAAATGATCAACTCCTTTTACATCAACCAGACAAGCATATGGAAAGAGTGAGGAGATAAGCAGACACACGTTCAACTTAAATCTAGAGTGTGAATGTTTTGTCTCCTCCATCTGGCAGTGAGAGTATTTACCTCTCTTCTTTCAGTGCCCTCCATTGAGGAAAAGCTACTAAAGCAAGTGTTTATCCATACATCAACAATTGTCTTGAAAAAAGAAAAAAAAAACTTCTTCCTTTGACTGCAGTTTATTTAGTCTTCAAGCTTCAGAAACTTATTTTTTTGCAATTTTTTGGACTTTTTGGAAAGTTCTTAGGTTTTTCCACCACAGCTGCCAAGCCTGAAAACTTTCAGGCAAAAAGCCATGAAATAGATATATAAAAATAGATTCCCTTATCAGTCTCGCAGGGGGAAATTTGGATTTCTCTGAATTTTAACCCATCCTATTGTATAGGAGCAGTGAACTGCCAACATATGGTGCTCGGGGAGCAGTTAGGGGTTTAGTGTCTTGCTCAAGGACACCTCGACACACTTTCTGCAGGACCGCGGATCAAACCTGCAACCTTCCGATTGATTGCCAGATAACCGCTCTACCCACTGAGCTAGGCCGCCCCGATACACAAGCAGTATGCTGAATGCAAGCCAAGGCACGCAAACGCTTTAATCACACGGAGGTACAGCTCTTGTAAAGGAACTATTGATGGTTGATGTAAAATACACCACTACATATCACTTGCACGAGCAGTGCGCGAGCATGGGACCGTGTCACGGACACTAGATTTAAAATGCTGGTATCTGTCAAATACATGGGTTTATCTGGCATTTTAGGCTTAATCACAAATGTCATGGACATTCATTTACATGTAAAAGTCCTTACTCTAGCTTTAAAATGTTGAATTCATCACTGCCCCTGTGTGTTTGACATCAGGAGAGTTGTGTGAATCAGGAGGTAGTTGGGATGAAGAAATATCTTACCCAGAATACATCATAGATGAGTAGACCTGACAGCAACAGACACGACACCTTTAGACTGGGAAGCCGCACAAAGGCTATCATGGCTACACACAGACCCATGGCTAGCGCTGAAGAAAGAAAAACAGAGTTAAGACTTTTCATTCTCTACAAGGCAATACACATCCTGAAAAATAAAGCTGGGCTGATCGGAATAGGAAAAAATATAGTTCTAAATTGAACATGAGGCAAAATACACAGACATGCATCAGATCAACAGTTAGAGGGAAAAAGCTGCACTTGGCAAACTATAAATCATAACCAAGAGTAGGGTCCTGACCAACTGGAAATGTAATGATCCATAATTTTGCGGGTATTTCTCGACTGTAGCATACTAAACTGACATAAGTGGATTTATTTTGGTCTGACGCCAAAAGAAACAGTAAGCTTTGCACAGCTTTGCCTGTGACATTGACAAATGAATGGGAGAGTACTGAAAAATCTTCCATGTCCTACCTCAAAATAGTAATGGGACAAAGAGATTCATGAGAGTTTAACTAGCTGAAGGAAACATTACTGGGGGCTGGAGAATATGAGAAACTAATAATGATAATCAATAATACATTTTCCTTTATCAGTCCTGAAGGAGAAATTTGCAATTTTCTGTATCTAACCCATCCTATTGTTTGGGAACAGTAAGCAGCCACCATGTGGCGCTCAGGGAGCCGTTAGGGGTTCAGTGTCTTGTTCAAGGACACCTCAACGTGCTTTCTGCAGGACTGCGAATCAAACCTGCAACCTTCCGATCGCCAGATGGCCGTTCTAGCCACTGAGCTATGCCGGCCCAACTTAACACCAATTGCTGACATCAGGCCTTCATTTGTTCCCAATTAATACTACCCACTCTCTAATTGTTACAATTAATTGTCTACTATTAAGCTATTCTCGGCACCACACCATATTTTATTATCTAGTAATTCCCCCCACTTAACCAATTCCTACAGCAGTCCCATGTGAACTTTAATTTATTTGCACAAAGATTTTTGTCCAGATTGTGCATTTAAATTTCAGATTAAAGGGGATCAAAAATAACTCAAAATCAATGTATTGATTTTTGCGATTAATCTGAAATATTTAATGCGTAACATTTTTTAGCAATTAACAGCAGTGCTTTGTTAACCAGGAAGTGGCGGACATATGAAGCTGTTCCTTAAACATATCGGGAGATTTGACAGTGGACACTTCCTTTTTGGAGAGCTGTTTTTTTACCCAGACGGTAAATTCTTTTTATTGGTTTATTGGGAGAGAGATCGCTCATCTGTTGCTCTACCTGAGGTTTCTTCATATTTTTCTCCTTGTCAAAATAGTTTTAAGGTAGTTGTTCCTTATCCAATGCAAAGCTCTAAGGAGAGGATGCTGTGTTAATGTAAAGTCCATTGTGGCAAATTGTTAATTTGTGATAATGGTCTATACAAATAAAATGGACTTGAATTACGGCACAACACACTTTGGGCTTGCTACTGGGTTCAATGTGGAGGATAGAGCAAAATAGGTTGAGTTTTCAAAACTTCTAGTTGGATAAGTTAGACATTGTCTTTATTATCTTTTTATGTCATGTCATGAATATATATCTCATGTTAAGCTCAGTCATTGGAGAAGACATGTGGTATTAGAAAAGTAAAATTGACATGGTCACAAGCACAAATATTTATTCTATTTCAAAAGCAATTTGTAGCTTTCTGAATAATGTTATTCTGTTATTTCAGTGGAAATTTAAAGCTATTTAAATTGCATAAGAGGATATTTATTAATAACATTTAACAAAGCTTAAAATATATCAAAAACATGTTTAAAATACATTTACAATCTTCCAATTTTTTTTTATTTGTTATGAATTTTACTTCTTCATACATATCAATACATTGTAGTGGTTTCGTGAGGACAAGAGCTTACACTCCAAACATAACTGTATGGAGATGATACATCAAGTTGATGGCTGCAATAAAGCTGAACCAGCTTAATTTGCTGTCACGCAAAGTCACCTACTAAACCTATTTTAAGCCGTACACACAAAGGCCCCCACCAACCAACTGGAAGACTCACCATCCATGAGCAGCCAATGTCCAGTCAACACCCAGATGAGCACTAACATAACAGAAAGGGAGAACGAGAGGAGCTCAGCCAGAGTAAAGCGCCCACAGCAGCCAAAAGAGATCCTGCAGGAATAAAAGAGCTTGGATGAATAGATTAACACACTCTACTGACAAGGAAAAACATTTCTGAAAGATGACTTATTTCCTGAAAATGACTTATTGGTCTTTAAAGAAAATAGAATTTCATAAAATCATTAAGCTAAGAAATGCACCATGTGTAACAAGACGTGTACGTAAGAGTGCAGAGTTGTCTAGACTAAAATTAACTATTTCTGTGCTTTTCCTTTAAAGTAACTGAATAGGCGTGTAAGATGTGAGAGGTGAAAAAGCTCTTTGTGGTTAAATCTTTATTCCTTATTTGTTGGACACTTGATATTATTTTGTGTTAAATGGTCAACAACATGAAACTTGCATTTTCCTTAAATCCTATAGATGAGACCAAGGATGACAAAAAAGAATGTGAGGCTTTGGTAGAGTAGCTAAGCTCATTAGCATGTGCTGTGGATTCATTAGTTGTATCTGGTTATTTTTGCTGCATAAATGACATGAGTGTTACGCAATCGTGATTGATTTCACAGCAGAGTTAGCTGATCCGTAAAAGAGAAAAAGTAGAAAGGAGCACGAGGAGAGAAGAGAAGAGACACAATGAAGAAAACAGGTCTACTTACTTGTTTTGTGGGGAGCAGGGTCTGGTCAGATACTGGCACATTGGCAACAAGAGGAATGCAAATGCAATTGTAGCAAGAACTGAAAGAAAAATGAAAGCAATAAAATCAAAAGCTTTTGATGTAAACTAGCTTGTTGAGTTGTTTAGGTCAGTCAAATAGGATAAATAACAGTCACTATAGTTTCAATATGAATCCCAGAATAGAGTGTTTTCCTTTGAGACATTAAGGTGGATACTGAGAGCTGGAGCAAAGAAAGAGGCACCAGTTGAGGATTTATAGGGACTGAATCTCTGAAAATCCTGGACACAGGATAGTGTTAAGAGTTTTTAGCCATCTAATTCAATTCAGTGTAACATCTAAGGCAATTCCTTTACAGCCTAGCATAATGACACAGGGTCCTAGCATTGACTATGTGAATGATGTATGCTCAATTCATTTACAGAGGGAAAATGGGCCAATGTTAATAAATACACAAAGTATTGTCAGCTATAAAATGAAAGGTTTTTCAATTGAATATTCATATTGGACAGGAAAACTGAAAGCCGTATATATATACACACACACATGTATATACACACATGTGTATGTATATATATATATATATATATATATATCTGTGTGTGTGTGTGTGTGCATGCTTTGTCGTAATTATTTCTTGTTCTTTGCTGCACCAATACTTTGCCCCAGTGCATCCAAATTCTGGTTAATGTAGTGTAAAGAACACATCCCATTTTGGCCAACACTGAATTATAAGCTGTAAGAATTCAAAACTCAGGAAAAAGCTATATTTAACCACTTCTCAATTAACTACTAACCAAATAAACTGAAATTAACTTGATAATGCAAAGTCCTTAATAGCTGCTTATGCAAAAACACATATAAAATCAATCAATCAGTATTCTAACGTTTTTTTTTTACTCAGTAGGGAAGATACCTGCAGTGCAAATGGTGAACACCACCTGTACAGAGTCAAAGAAGAAGAACATAACTAGCAGAGACACAGAAGCTCCTATGGGCAGGAACAAGGCCTGTGTGGAGTCTATGGTCTGAATACCTAAAAAAACATGACAAAAAGCAGAATACACTGATTAATATGTACTCCATGCTCCACAAAGAACTGTAAATATGAGAACATAAAAGGTCTATAAATCCTAAGCACCATAATAGCACTCACTGTTGTTTGTGTTGCTGTTATTGAAGGACCCTGTTGTTGAGACATTACCATCCTTATCCTTCTCCTGATTCTCACAATCCATGTTTAATGATCTGCATAAGGGGAAATGTACCAAGAGAGAACAGCAGAATGTTGACCCCGAGCATCAGATATGAAATGGCATCCCAAAATTGTGTAAATTGTTGGTGCATGAGGTAAAGAAGTATACAAGATACCAGGGTAGACATCTTTCTCTAATCAATTTATTCTAAGCAGATTTTAAAACTTCCGTTTTTTTCTGTTGTCCCGAGTCCTCTTTCTCAAACGAGTTGGAACAAAACTAAATATCAGTTCTTTTTTTCCATACATGAATCTACATTTCCATACCCAAGTAAATGACCTGTTTAATAAAATTAAAACTCAAAATATGACCTCTTTGGTCAGTGTTAAGGTTTTGTTTGGTTTAGAGTGATTAGCAATGACAAAAAGACCGGAGGTGGAGCTGGAGGTAGCAGTTAAAAATAGTGAGATTTGCATTGTGAGTGATGAAGAAGGACACAATTAGGAATGTATACATAAGAGTGACAGCTCAGGTTGGATGGTTCAGAGACAAAGCAAGAGAGGCAAGACTGGAGGAGAGATGCTGGTATGCTGGGAGAAGGTTGCTGAATATGGAGTTGCCAGGCAAGAGGAGAAGAGGAAGACCAAAGAGGTTTAATGGTTGGTGTGAGGGAGGAAGATGAAGAGAACAGGAATAGACAGAGGTGGATGGTCCACTCTGGTGACCCTTAACGGGAGCAGCCGAAGGTAGCAGTTACCAATGTTATGGTTTAAGCAGCAATGGTTTATGGTATACAGTTCTGAGCTTAATATAAAACAAGTGTTTTCTTTCATTCAAGGTTGTCCCCTGTCCACTTGGCTGAACATCTGAAAAGATAGACACTTACCTGAAGCTGCCGTAGACAATGAGAAGGATGGATATAAGGAAGGTGGATACCTGGCTTGAGTCTACCAGGGAATATGCCCTAAAGAGAGGGAAGATTGAAAGGGGATTAAGAGCTGATGCATAAAACAGAGATGAAAACACACGATTATGTATTATAAATCACAAAAAGGCAAATCAGTTCATCTGGATGTAGTGTTTAATGGGAGAAACGTTTCTTCACTCATACAGATGACATCTTCAGTCTAAGCTGACTGCAGGCATCATTTATGAACAACACAGTTGCATAACAATCAAAACCAATGGTGCAAAAAAAATGCAAATTGGCCGTTGACTGAAGTTTCGATGGTTATATCCATTATTCACAAAGGGTTGGGGAATAGTTGCAATTGAGGTATTGTAAAATGGTGACAGATACAATCTAAGGCCCCACCCTTGGTTCAGGGATGGTTGTTTCCTCTTCATACACAGTCTCTTGGACTTCCCATTCAAATCAGTGTTCCTTCCGCAGCTTGAGTCCATGATGCTTAGTTCACTGAGCTAATGCAGCCCTTTCAAAGTTCAGCACTTTTGTCATATATTTGTAATTTCATAATTCTGGTATCCTCTCTGTATTGAATTCTGTAAATTGGGTTTTATTTTGAATACAAAACATCCATTGCACGCCTGTCTTGGGAGAGAGATCCCATCCCTGCCAGGTCTCCTCGAGGTGTCTTCCTAAATTTTCCTCTCTGTTCAAATTTTTTTAGGGAGTTGTTCCTTAACCGATGCGAGGGTCTAAGGACAAGATGTGTTGTTATTGGAAAACCCACTGAGGCAAACTTGTAAATTGTGATGACTGGCTATAAAATTGACTGGAGAATAGGGATAAGTACATCCTCATCCTTGAAAGAGTGGCCACTGACCAGTCAGTGGTTGGGTGCAGAGTCCTAACATGATGTGTTGTGCCATCCTCTTGGTATGACTGTTTGGTTCCCCCGATGTTCAAGTCACAGCAATCCCCCCAGCACTTAAAAGCCTTCAATATATTGCCCTGTTTGTGCTGGGGGCCAGATCCTTGGGGTGGACCAATTTCTGGCCCAGTGTGTTTTGGGATTTGAAAGCAACTGAGGCGTGGTACTTGGAAAATATGTGTCTCAATTGTTCCGAAAGTCCCGCTACATACAGAATCACCACAGGTTTGCACTTAGGCAGCTGTTGTCCTCCTCTCTTCTCCCTCCTCTCGTCCATTGGTGCTGCACTGCTTGTCTTCCTGGTTTTGACAAATGCCCGGTTAGGATAACCACACTTAACTCGTGCCTTTTTAAATGGCAAGTTGATTTTCTTTTTACATAGTGCTTTTTGACTAGCAATTTCTGTTCTTCCCCGACTGCTGTGTCAGTGGGCACGCTGTCAACACAGACAGACGTGCAGTAGAGTGGGTAGAACGGATGAGCTCAGTGAATGTCAACATGGCACTGTCATGGGGGTCACCTTCCCAAACTAGTCAGTCACTCAAATTTCTGCCTTGATGGATCTGCCAAAGTCAAATTCAAGGTCTTTTATTTTGAAGCCGAAATGTCTAGTAACAACAATTCAGCCATGAAGTGGTAGATCTCACAAGCTCACAGAATGGGACCACTGACTGCTTAAGTGCATAGAATATAAAAATGGCCAACAATTCAATTGCAACACTTACTACTAAGTTACAAATTATCCCTGGAAGCAATCCTAACACAAGAAATGTTCCTTGGAAGGTTCATGAAATGGGTTTCTATGGCTGTGCAGCCACACGTAAACCCAAGATCACCATACGCAATACCAAATGCTGGACTATGAAGCAGTGGGGAGAGTGTTCTCTGGAGTGATGAATCACACTTCACTATCTGAGAGGCTGACCGCTGAATCTGGGTTTTACGGATGCCAGGAGAACAATACTAGCCTGAATGCACGATGTTGGCTGTAAAGTCTGGTGGAGGGGGAACGGTCTGGGCCGTTTCAAGATTTGGACAAGACCCTTTAGTGACAATGCAAGGAAGCCATGGTGTTACAGAATACAATGACATTCTATACAATTGTGTGCTTCAGTTTGGGGAAAGCCCTTTCCTGTTTCAGCCTAACAATGATGTGCAAGGAGCGAAGTCCATAAAGACTTGGTTTGCTGAGTTCGGTGTGGGAGACATTGAATGGCCTTCACAGTCTTGACTCAACCGCATCCAACACCTTTGCAAAGAATTGGAACACTGATTGTGAGCAAGGCCTCTTCTCACCAACATCAATGCCTGACCTCAGTGATGATCTTGTGGTTGAATGGGAGCAAATCTCCGGAGACAAGTTCCAAAATCGAGCAGAAAGCCTTCTCAGAAGAACGGGGGCTTCGACAGCAGCAAAAGGGGACCAACCCCATGTCATCACCCATGGTTTTAGAAAGAGATGTTCAAAAAGTACGTATGGGTGTGATGTTCTGGTGTCAAGCACCTTCTGCCATGTGGTGTATTTCGGAGGTACTGATCCAGAAGAAAAGGAAACTGTTCGCAATGGAGATCTGGGAGTTGCTTTTATATTTTTGGGATTTCAAAATTTCATCTGTGCCAATGTTTCCCCTCATCTTCTTCTTCCTGCTTGACAAGCGACTTCGACAGTTTGCCCTTGATGTTTGTCCTCTCCTCATCCTATAGAATCGGAGATGTAGACAGCTACAGCACCAGGGGAGCAGTTAGGGGGGTTCAGTGCCTTGCTCAACAGCACTACAAAATGCTTTCTGAAGGAGCTAGGGATCAAACTAGCAACCTTCCGATTACTAGATGACCCGCTCTACCTTTTGAGCCACGCCGCACCATGCATACATTTGTTACATAGTATTACATACTGCTACGGCATACTATTGTCAAAAATCCTCAGGCGTGCATGCATGCAATAATGATTCCCTTATCAGTCCCGCAAGGGGAAATTTGGATTTCTCTGCATTTTTGACCCGACCTATTGTATAGGAGCAGTGAGCTGCCAACATATGGCGCTCGGGGAGCAGTTAGGGGTTAAGTGTCTTGCTCAAGGACACCTCGACATACTGTATGCAGGACCGGGGTTCGAACCTGCGACCTTCCGATCGCCAGACGACCGCTCTACCCACTGAGCTATGCCGCCCCTGCATATACATAATGTACACGTGCATACATACTGAATAGGATAGGGAGATTCACAGATTTGAAACAAAGCGCTGAGCTTACAACTATATTGTTTCAGATGGCTTGCGGTGAGCAACAACTGCTAGGGAATCACGGAATTTTTTTTTTTGCAAAGATGTCCAACAACAGCAGAGATGATAGGAATCCACTCAAGACAAAGAACAATAACGACATGATCCTTCCGGTGGACAAAGGCAGATGCACCACTGCATTCAACCAGAGACTATTATGAGAAAGTTATGATGTTACTTAGCAACATGAATACTTGCGAGTCCCTGAAACAAGATCCAGGCAGCAGTTACAAGAAACATGTGATAGCTTGTCTGAAGCCATTATAAAAAGACAATGCTATTGACGGATTAAAAAAACAACAACATAGATTATACCCAGGGGAAGATTCACCTCGTCGGTATGCTTTACCAAAACATAAAAGGGATGTGCCATTACAGCCTTTTGTTAGTAAGATTAACTCAGTGACCTATAACATTTCTAAGTTTCTGGCATCTATTCTCACCTGTTGGTAGGCAGTATTGAACATCACATGAGGCAGTGGTGGTAGTCCAAATGAAATTAGAGAACAACCCTCCCCTTAGCAATAGGACCAATTTTTACACAGAGCTAGTGTCTGCTCCTGAGGCTGTGTCTGCAGTCCACATACATCACATAGTACTATAGGGAGAAGCATGGGTGTGCTCAAGGGTTCCCCAGATTCACCTATAGTGGCCAACCTGTATATGGAGGAAGTGGAAAAGAGAGCTTTGACATCCTATCCAGGGACAACACCCAGCTAGTGGTTCAGATTTGTGGGTAACACCTGGGTTAAAATTAAATTTCAGGAAGTTTGGTTACATGTTTGATTATACTTTTGTTTTGCTAAGGACGATGACCAATCCCTGAATACTTGTAGGTATCAGTATCAGACTGGACCTATGCATGATAGAGTTTGACATATCTATTGTCTATACAGGGCCATACGTTTAAAAAGAATTACCCAGTGCACTGTTGTTTGTTACCAAAGGCAAGATGGCCCACAATCACAAATATATTTAGCCCTTTTTTCAAGATGATAAATTATTTAATTTGTATTATATTAATTTTTTTCCATCATCCTAGTATAATCGTCTTTGGTATCTCAAGATAATGTTTGTGTGTGTGTGTTTGTGTGTGTGTGTGTGTGTGTGTGTGTGTGTATAGTCA
>OMLC01041586.1:0-17531 GCA_900302585.1 Regalecus glesne
GCAGTCAGGGGGAGCGCACTTCTGGAATCAAATGTATAAAGGTGCATATGGATAAAAATGGCCTCCGAAACGTGTGTGGCTATTTATATGCAAAGTTTCAGACTTATGGAAAGAAAAAAACCTTTGTAATTCTGCGCAGTTTAGAAATCATATGTACGCTATGTTTTGAGTCAGCATAAACATCGACACTGTGATTGAAAGGTTAAGACAGAAAGGGCATGAATAACAAATGATAGCTTAACTGGTCTCAATGGGCACACATTTTATATCTACGAATTAAGCCAATGATTACCCCTAGGCCCATTTAGTCTGGAAAAAAAATGGGCCCACTGATGAATGATTGACATGTCTATTATGGTAAATTGATTGAAATTGCGCTCATTAAAACACAGGGTTGTGTGTACTGGTCATGTAGAGAGTGATAACAAATCTTAGAAATCTTAAATAATTCTTAGTCATCTCTACATGCATGCTTTCACAGAGGGATTTACAGAGGACGGGGGCAAGGGGACAATTTTTTATGTTGGGTTTACAATCTGCATCTGACAATCCTACTCATTCTACCTTTAAGTAGAGATAATTTCACTAATTAAACCCTAATTATAAGTATCTACTATTTTACACAACCGATCAGAGACAAAAACCATAATAGTTGCTCTCTTTTTACACCACTTGTATTGATTCATCTAGCTGTAACTACGAGGCAAAAACAGAGATTCTACCTGTTTTTGGCTACCAAGGGGGGTGGTTGGTTTGTAAGGCCTAAGAGTCAAAGGATCATATCCTTTTTCTTAACTTTCCAAAAAATTCAATTCAACCCAGTTAAACACATGTCCCTCTGACCTATTTTTATATTTTTTCTTTGCTATAGAAAAATTAACAGTGATAATTAATTTAATGAAAAACCACTAAATCGGACTTGCATGAAAGACTGTTGGGTGATATGCTTGTAATTTGTTAGTATGGTTATTGATGGTTATTTCTGAAACAACATGTTTTTTCTTTGTATACATATATCTATACAGGGGCATACAGCATACAGGGGTGGACCATCACCTCACAACCTGGATTCTGGACTACCTCACCAACCGCCCACAGTATGTGAGGACACCAGACTGTGTATCAGACTTGGTTGTTTGTAGTGTGGGGGCCCCACAGGGAACAGTCCTGGCCCCGTTCTTCTTCACCCTCTACACTGCAGACTTCTCCCACAACTCACCCACCTGCCACCTACAGAAGTTCTCTGATGACTCTGCTATCGTCGGCCTCATCACAGATGGGGATGACGGAGAGTACAGGGAGCTAATTCACAACTTTGTGGACTGGTGCCAGCAGGACCACCTCCAGATCAATGTGGCTAAAACCAAGGAAATGGTGGTGGATTTTCACAGGTGCACGCAGTCCACTATGACACCGGTGAACATCCAGGGGATGGACATTGACATGGTGAGGTCCTACAAGTACCTGGGTGTTCACCTCAGCTCACCTGAACAGCATTTCATGTCAGCATGATTTGACAACACATTTTTGAAGGACAATCTACATGGCTTTGTGTTTGTATATGTGTTTTTTTTAATACCATCACCTTCACTGAGAAAAATTCTGATCAACTCTGTGAACTTGGTGATGAAGTACTGAGTCTTTTAATTGCTGATGATCAACAAATATCTGTGATTCATAATTACTGATGTGGACATATTGTTTCGATTCATGTTTCGGCTGACATCTTTCCTGGTAGACAGTATAGAACAAGAAAAGGCAGTGTCGGTAAGGCAAGGCATGTGAAAATCTTTGATGGTCTGCTAGTATCTGCACAACATCTGCACAGCACCTCACTATGTTTTACTTGTGAGAACAAAGCAAGTGAGCTGGTCACACTGCCTGTTTATACCATTACCCATCTAGTTCTATCAGTGGAAATAATGAACAAGCACTTTTACACTATAGGGTCAGTGGTACAATTCTGTTATCTGATGGACTACTGTAGTGTTAAAGTATATGTGTATGTGTTGTTCCACCTGCGGTATGTAGTTTCGTCTTTCCTGGCAGACAGCATGGAACCAGGCTAGACAGAACAGAGACTGAGCTCTTGCCAGGACACCTCCTTGAACAAAGACACAGACAGCATCGATATCACAACAGGCCAAAATAATAGTCTCAAACAACCAACATCACAACCAGAATAATCAATCCCCATTCGACTCAGAGGGTCAAGTTTCCCATCTGAAAGCCTCAAGACTTCCAAAGACTATAACAAAAACACTGCAGATAGGTTTATATCCTGCATATAACCTCATTGTACATGTCTTTTATGATGCGTGTGTTAGATTCTGTAAGCATACAATCTGGAAGGGCAAAACACAAAGTCACAATGTTGGACTTTGCCATGAGTTTTGTTGAAACTGAAGCATTTCAGGTGTGTTTTGGCTTTTTGTCCACACACAAACTTCATTTTAGGTAACTGGAAATGGAGCTTTAGGGAAACCTCTTCCAGGGTGATGTTTAGAAACTCGGTCTTCACAGTGTTGATATGTAGATGGGGAAAACGAAGTTTTTGGCTTTTTCTCATGCTTCCGATCGGCATATATGGCTGTAGGATTTTAGCTAGAAAGAAATTTGCACTGAAGAAAGCTGATGATTCAAAAACATGTAATTTCAGTTTGGGAATTGTTGAGGTGGGGTATTTATGTCTGTGGTGTCATCACATTTGTATTTTGGAATGAACATTCAGCAAGCTAATTAGAGAATGGTTCATTGAAACAGGGGGTAGTTAAGTGGCAGACACAAAACAAGGGGAGACCGAGTTGGGTACAATATGCAACAAAGCATCAACATGAATTTGGGCATCTTGGCGTAAAATGCTTTTGTCATCTGGATGATTCTGAACCCAGATTGGAAAAGAAGATAGCTCCAGATGAGCTGGCTCTTTCTCGAAGAGCTGGGCAAAGCATTGGTAAAATCTCAAATTTCTCAAGGACCCCAGCTTCTGTAGCCATTATGAGAAGGCTTCAGGAGAAGGATACTAATGCCTCATATACCCAAACAATCAGCAGAACCAAAAACTCCAGTACTTGAAGCAAGTCTGGAAAGAGCACACAATTAGCACTAGCCACCAGCCAAATGCTGGTAAAATAGACAAGTGACTCACCTCACATGCCAATTTAACCAATGGTAATCCATTGAGTGGCTGGTCAAATCTGAACAGTCTTAAGAGATTTATCTGGTAGACTAAAAAGTCAATGTTTCACAACTGAATGCGAGTGATGTTGCATGTGGGGGTCTGACTACTACGGCCTACTTTAACTACGAATGAGAGAGAGAGAGAGAGAGAGAGAAACCTGATATATTACATTACATTACCACTGCATAATCCACCAGTCCGTCCTTTGTGAAATTTTTTGTGGAGGTGTCCTCTGAAATCATGGCAATAATAATGAGACTAATACTTTTTAAGAGCATCATCTTTACTGCAGCGTTGCTTGTTGTGCACATTCCTAACAGAGGTCAATGTTACTTTTAATGACTTGGTCCTGCACAACAATGTCAGATGGCTGAGCAAAGCCAAGGTCCTGGAGCATTTTGGGGCCATTAGGTATGATATAACATCTCATCGCAATGACCCAGATCTCAAGCTACAGGGCAAGAACACAGTGGGTGAGCTGAGTCACTAGTGTGTACTTTCCACAGGAAACTGGAGGTTTTTAAATGTGACCTACAAGGTAAGCCTTTTTCATCTTTTGTACCACATACATTTTCCAAATTCTAATGAACACCTTTTGAATATGTCATCATACCCTTTAAAGAAGTGCTTCTCATTCATTTTCAAGACTGCTCCACTTCCTAAAACTTTAAGAAAAAAACAAAGGAGAACGTCCTCGTATTCCTATTGAATCCCTCGAGAAGCTGATTGAAAACATCAAGAAGGGGTGATATAGCTCAGTGGGTAGAGCAGTCGTCTGGGAATCGGATGTTTGCAGGTCCTGCAGAAAGCATGTTGAGGTGTCCTTGAGCAAGACAATGAACCCCTAACTGCTCTCCGAGCGCCATATGTTGGCAGCTCATTGCTCCTATACAATAGGATGGGTTAAAATGCAGAGAAATCCAAATGTCCCCTTGTGGGACTGATAAGGAATCCATTTTTTTTCTTTATGACTTCACATTAAGAAATAAATCCATTGTACATTTAAAACCAATTTCTAGTCAGAAATGTCGGACAGTTCTCTGCAGAAGCACAACAGAATCTTCCCATGGGCCAGTGCTGCTTCTATGTAAATTGAGTTAATTGATTTTCAGGAAAACCTTGTACTGAAAGAGGCTGACTGATGAAGCTCTCAATTTTTGGACAAGGATGGTTATTGCAGCTAATTTCCCTCTCGTGCATAAGGAGATGTCACACAAGGCATTTCACATGCTCTAAATGATTGACTTAACCTATGGCTGTGAGGCTCCATTCTCAACAATGAACATGGTGAAGAACAAGTACTACAGTCAGCTCTCCAATGAACACTTGCATCAGTGTCTCTACCTGGTCATCACACCTTCTGTGCAAAAGTTCAAAGATTTGGCTACAGACCAAAAGTACTATTTCTCTCATTAGGGGTGGCATAGCTCAGTGGGTAGAGCGGTCGTCTGGCAATCGGAAGGTTGCAGGTTTGATCCCCGGTCCTGCATACAGCATGCCGAGGTGTCCTTGAGCAAGACGCTTAACCCCTAACTGCTCCCTGGGCGCCATATGTTGGCAGCTCACTGCTCCTATACAATAGGTTGGGTCAAAAATGCAGAGAAATCCACATTTCCCCTTGTGGGACTGATAAGGGAATCATTTCTTTCTTTCTTTCTTTCTTATTTAAGCAAGTGTTTTACACAATGTAGAATAGTCCTGGACTTTGATTCTTGGGAATGTTTGTATCAAATGTGTGAGTATATATGTGTGTGTGTGCGTGTGTGTGTGTGTGTGTGTGTGTGTGTGTGTACATACATACATACGTACATATGTACACAGCCACACAGACACACACACACACACACAAATAACCCAGGTGATTTCTTCAAATATTTTCCAGCAGAAACCCGTTTCATGCTTCACACAACCATGAATGAACTGTCAAGTGATCCAACAATGAAGACAGCACCTGATGATTGCATGAAGCATCACACAGGCTTATACGGCACAAGATTGAAAGAAATCACTTGAATTACTGGATAATTTCCCCTAAATGTTGAGCACTCCCTTTTCTGTTGGTGGAGTTTGGACCTATCAAGGGCTGTCTGGGAGGGCATCCGACCTTAATCACTCTAACTCCATCAAAGTCCGTGTCCACGCTCACAATGCAGAAACCACCTGTGACATATTGTCATAGCCACTTGTCATGACCATGTTAATACACCATTAGAAAACAGAATGTTAAAAAAACATACCAAAAAACAATAATGCAAAAAACTTAAGAAAACTACGTAATGATAATAATGATGATGATGATGATGATAATAATAATTCAATTTATCAGTATAGCAAAGCTGTGTTCGGATTCAAGCTAGTAAGTTGGACTCTTTCCCGGTGGTGGTTGGCCTCCGCCAGGGCTGCACCTTGTTACCCATCCTATTTGTGATATTTTTGGATAGGATCTCGAGCCATAGCCGTTGGAGAGAGGGGCTGTAATTCGCTGGACTGAGGATTGTATCACTACTTTTTGCAGATGATCTGGTTCTGATGGCATCATCGGTCTGTGACCTTCAACACTCACTGGATCGTTTCGAAGCAGACTGCAAAGTGGCTAGGATGAGGCTCAGCACCTCTAAATCTGAGGCCATGGTTCCAATCCATTGGCCAATCCGAGTATGGAATGAGTCCTTACTCCAAGTGA
Source organism: Regalecus glesne (assembly GCA_900302585.1). Lineage (NCBI taxonomy): Eukaryota > Metazoa > Chordata > Actinopteri > Lampriformes > Regalecidae > Regalecus > Regalecus glesne. The sequence continues at coordinate 5,865 of OMLC01041586.1, forward strand.
GGGAGTTCAGGTGTCTTTGGGTCTTATCTCAAGTGAGGGGAAGATGGAGCATGAATTGGACCGGAGAATTGAGCTTCTAGAGTGGTATTGTACTCGCTTTACTGTTGTTACCAAGAGAGAGCTGAGTCAGAAGGCAAAGCTCTTGATCAATACTACTTTCACCTATGGCCATGAAGGCTGGGTTATGACCGAAAGAATGAGATCACGTACACAAGCGGCTGAAATGGGTTTTCTTAGGAGGGCAGCTGGCATTTCCCCAAGAGACAAGTTTGGTAATCTGTGAGGGACTTGGAATAGAGCCACTGCTTGTTCAAGTAGAAAGGAGCCAGTTGAGCTGGTTCCAGGCATCTAGAAAGGACAACACCCCGTCGCCTCTCTAATGAGGTGTTCCAGGTACGACCAGCTGGGACGAGGCCACAGGGTAGACCGAGGACCAGGTGGAGGGATTATATCTCCATAATGGGCTAGAAACACGTTGAGATCCCCCAGTCAGAGCTAGTTGATGTTGCAAGGGAGAGGAAAACTTGGAGTTCCCAGCTGAAATCTGCTACCTCCATGACCTGGCCCATGAAAAGTGTTTGGCGATGGATGGATGAATGGATGGATGGATTTTCATTCACAATTTGGTGTGAATGTCCACCATTCAAGGCATTCCGATTACCATCCCCATAATTCATTCATGTTATTAGAAAATATGTAACTGACTGTATAATGGGGTGAGGAGAGAGAATATGTGTAATAGATAATTCACAAAGCAAATGTAAGCCAAACTAGACTAAACTTGAGTATATTAGAATTAAAAAATAGATACCTTTACTGATCTGCTCTGGACTCCAGGACTCGTACGTTCTTAACAGGTTCTTCTTCAGGCCTGGTGGATCCTGGAGAGGGAGTGGGGGAGAGATTATTTAGAGAGGGTGCAAATCAAAGGAGAAAGAAGGGGAGCAGAGGATAGTGTCTTCTGACCCGTCATCAAGAACTGCGTAGGTACTGTGTGCGATCGCTATGATGTAGGAGAACTCCAACCACTTTCTACTGTCTTCTGGTCAGTCTTGGGTAGATGATCCCAAGCAAGGAGCTAACAAGGCAAGTGCTACGGTTAGATGGTATACTGTACACTTCGTGGAGTCCTTGGAGGTGTTTGCCTTGGCAGAGGCTGCGATGCTATTCAAAGTTACACTGAGCCCTTGGTGGGACCTCCTGCATCTCCAGCACCTTTTATTCTCCTGTATCCATCTGGTTTTCTGCTCGGTGGTGAACTTGTGAAATCAGAGCATCGACTCAAAAATTGCTCCTCATTGTCACTGTAAAGACAGTATGCTTTACATTTGTTCCTCTCCTTTACCAAGGTCTGTGGTTGGGTAGTTGGGTTTTTTAGCAAACAAACTATGTGGCTCTATGTAGTATGGTAGTAGATCTTGAAGCCATCCTCTCCTCCTTTATCTCATCAGGTCTGTTGCTCTGCCACTTTGATACCTGGGTCCCTCACCCTTTCTTCGTCCTGGCAGCATGACTCAGCCAGTCGGAAAAATATGTGCGAGTGTAGACTGCACCTGTTTGATGGCGCATTTGGTGTTGGAATGAGCACTCCTGCTCAGGTGGTACTTTACCATGCACGCAGGAGACATGAGGCACACCTGAGTTTGGAATCACCATCAGCACCGATGGTCTTAAGCATTCCAGCCGGGCTGTGAACTTGAAGAGAAAATCTCTCAAAGGCCTAGAAGTCACCCCTTTTGATATCAGGGGCATTTAATCACTGCAGCTATCTTGTTAAATGCAAGCTGGTGAGACTGGCTGAACTTTTCATTCCGTGTGGCCATGGTGTCTGAATAGGGAATTGGAGAGTTCAAATAGGCATTGGCCAAAAGGTAGGCGTCCTTTAGCCTTAGATGGCTGACTAGTATCTAGTATTTGAACGACTCCATCCCATCTGGAGAGAGATGACTCTCAAGGGGGATTTTCAATAGGGAGAATTTGCTGTTTCTCTGCTAAGGGGACAGGATGACTCCACTGGATCAAGGGGAGGATGAATCGGGTCATGTACCAAGAAATCTTGGGTGTGCACACACAGCTGGTGATATACAGCCCTGTGGTTACTGTGTGTTTATGAGAGTTATCTAGGGTTATCTTTTATTGACTCATTTGCAACACACACCCATGCACATGCACGCACGAACACATACAAGTCACTGAAGTTACAGATGGGCAGACACTTGAATCATTACACTGCATATTAAATGTTTTTGAAGGGTCAAACGTAGAGTTTGAGATAAAGTGAGAAATGTATTCAGAGCAAGTAGAAAATTTAATAATAATAATAATAATAATGATTCCCTTATCAGTCCCGCAAGGGGAAATTTGTTCTCTGCAGTTTTGACCCAGCCTATATTGTATAGGAGCAGTGAGCTGCCAACATATGGCGCTCGGGGAGCATTTAGGGGTTAAGTGTCTTGCTCAAGGACACCTCGACATGCTGTATGCAGGACCAGGAATCAAACCTGCAATGTTCCGATTGCCAGACGACCGCTCTACCCACTGACCTATGCCGCCCCATTATATAATAATCTCATGTATGAATTTACTGTACAAAGAAAGCTGCTGCTGTCTTTGTGTGTCTCCTGTTTATGTTAGATTGCTTAGAACAGCATTTCTACATGTGTCCTTGGCTAAACCTGCTGATTAGGAATGGCAGGATCTGGGTCCGTGGCTGATCAGACTCTGCCATTTTGGACTCATTTTGTACAAAACCGACCCTGTAGCAGCTGGACTGCTTCGTCTACGTGCTGCTGCAGCGGAGAAAGCTGTGATTGCATCGGGTGACATTGTGGGCTACAGTGAGCTCATGTGGATGGTTTGGATATGTCTGACATTATTATCAAATGATGTACAGTTCTAATTCTGCTACTCTTCTCCCAACAGCGGCAGACAGTACTAAACACAACTGTTTATAGGTCTTGGAGGACGTCTGCATCCCAAGGCCTGATCTCAAGGATCAATCACACCTAGCACTCATTTGGCGGCATTTTTAGGTGTCATGTTGCCCAAATGTGTGTCTATGATGAAGTGTGAAGCTCTTACCAATGCCTCTGACCGTATTTCTATAGGGAATGCAATAGCAGATGGAGCACCTTCCTAATGTTGTGATTTGTTTTGTTTTTCCCTAAGCCTTTTACCAATTTTCTGATGTATTCACAGAACCAGACATTATCAATAGCACAAGAATGCACACTCTGGTCTGAATCTGGTGCTAAACATATGCAGAAGTAGCTCACAGAAGAGATGACACAAGCTAACACAGTTCTTATAAAACATGGTCCACTGGTGGCTGGTATGCCCAAAACAATCCATATAGAAACATTAAAAGGCCTTTGACAAGCCACCCTCCACCTGGCAAATCCTGTGATCGTTTCATGATTGACTTTATTGAGTTGAAAACATGTCTAAACAAACAATATTGTCTGGTTCTTGTTGATATGTTCAGCAAGCAGATCAACGTTTTTGTTTGATTATCTTGGTTTCTGTATCTGCTAATACTCTTCCTCAAAGCGGGGGAGAGAAAAAACAGGTAGTATAAAAGCCAAAGGTGGGAAATGTTGAGAAGAAACAGGACTCCTGCGGGTTAAAGCCCTCCTACTGGTGCTTTTGCACATGTGCGTGCAAAATAGGAACTGACATGGTGTTAGTCTCTTTGAAGTACTCTTGGTAGACCCCCACAGACAAGAATAGGGTCAGTTAGAAAAGTTAAGACACGGTGCAAACTTGCCAACAACCCCATCAGCCTTGCATTCACAGGTACAAAGCACCCTGGCTGGAGCAATAGAATGCTCTACATGGCTTACACCCAAGATACCGAGTGGTCATCAAGGAGCACACGAGACGTCATTGGAAACAGAAACCGTTTCAAGGCCCTTTCCAAGTCCTCCTCACTATGCAGACTGCTGTTAAGTTGCTGACAAGACCCCTTGGATCCACACCAGCCATTGCAAGAACATGCCAACACCTACTGATGACTTCTCATCTGTTGTTCATCTGTCAGACCAGCTGACAAATGCTAACGGAAAGTAAAAGTCACCACAAGGCACTGAGGACTCTTCAGGAGAGTAGGGTGAACATTGCTCCCAAGATGACCGATGTTTGACATTGAAGAAGACCACTGGGGTATGTTGCAGTTACACTGCCCCTAACCTACAGCCAAGCGACATGCTAGCAAACAGCTAGTGTCACCTACGACGGCTCCACTATGGAACGCAGACGTCCACCATGGCATCTGTTTTGCTATCTAGGTTGATGAGGCATGAAATGTTCAATTTGTGTTCTAATCCACTTGTGTACTACCACACTGTAATGAAACCAGACTTTCCATATGGAGACGTCTCTTGTATGGCTTAAAGGAAAACAGTACGTGGCTCAATACAGGCCATAGCAGGCTATGCAAATGATTTGTTAAAAGGACAAGAGTCTATCATCCTCCATGGATGGTCTTTAAGAATCCACATCAGAAAACCGCTGATGTGCGGTGGGTGTGTGGTAATAATGCTTTAAATACAACAGATGACTACACTGATGGTTTCATCACCGGATCTACTCCCCACTGTGAGAAGTGGGCCTTATTCTAGGAGGTCTCCTCTGTTTACATAGATACTATCAGTGTGCCACATGTTGTCCCTGATTAACACGGACCACACAATCAGATCTCTGCAGGTCTCTACTCTGGGATTCTTTTGTTTTCAGGCCAAATAGTTAAAGTAAATAAGAATATCTGCTAATATACAGCTGCGTTTACCATGGCCACTGAGAAATATTATTGGGGTCATGGAAAATAGTAGGGGCGGCATGGTTCAGTGGGTAGAGCGGTTGCCTGGCAATCGGAAGGTTGCAGGTTCGATCCCCGATTCCCCTGCAGAGAAGCGTGTCGAGGTGTCCTTGAGCAGGACACTGTTCCCCTAACTGCTCTGCCCTGTGATAGACTGGTGACCTAAGCAGGGTGTACCCTGCCTTTCACCCAATGAGAACAGAGATAGGCTCCAGTTCCCTCGCGACCCGATTCCGGATAAGCGGTTGACGGTGGATAGATGGATGGATGGATGGATGGATGGATGGATGGATATGTGGCCTGGGTCTGCGGGAATGGCACTTTTTAAACCACCCTTCCTGCAAACTGGTCAGGGTTGTGCGCTCATATCGTAATGGCACAACCAGTTAAAAACAGGCTCATACCGCATGATACTCCTCAAGAGACATACAGGCGTTCTCAACCAAACACTCACTTAACACCAGGAGGTTCATTTGATGTGATCCAATTGAGTCTTAAGTAAACTTTAGTTAAGACTTAATCGGAGTACCTAGTGGGGTCCCCAATGAATACTAAGTTCGCAATCAGATAGTAGCTGGATTTGAATTGCTCTTTAAAACACGGGCTACGATAAATAAGAAAGTACATTGGATAAAATTACATATATTATAATCAACAGAGGTTTTTAGATTACACACATGATACCATATCAGGGCTGTTGGAACATCTTAGGGCAACATATGGATATACTTGGCAGAATAGGATGACTTAAGATATGCTACTCGCAGTACACGGTGGACTGTGCCACATATTTGGAGATTCATGTCGCACATTTATTCCAAACAGCACTCCCCAGATGGCTCAGTAACTGGAGCCCTCTCCAAAATGAAGTCATTGCTAGAAGAACTAGCAGATTGTCTGAGTTTGACAATCCAGTGACCGAATGGCTTCGGAAATTTTTTGGCAAATATTCAAAAATTCTCTGTGTTTTATTATGTCTATTCTTATATCTGTATCCCTTATAGGAACCTGATGGTAGCAATTATATCATCTCAGAAGGAGAACAACATGAGAATGCCAATGTAAAATTTAGGCATGATATGACGTGTACGGGGGACATTTGTAAATAAGTGATTTGTAAATAAGTGATGTTGCTAAAATACATGAGAGCCATGGCGACATCCTTTGAACGTACTTTGATTTGGTTGTTTTTTGTCACCATAATGGAAAATATCCGTGGATTCTATGATTGATTACTGTGTTTAAATGTGTTTAATGCTTTACTCCGGAACCAGCTAGGTCCAAAAACAACAACATAACTCCTCTCTTCAATGAACTGATGATGAAGCATTTTAAATCCTTGTGAATTAATGCTTCAGGTGTACTCTTCATGAAAACTTTGACAATATTATACATACACATGTTATCTTATGTTGTCATAGAACCCAAAAGGGGGGAATGTAATAGGAAAAACACAGACCTCTTTAACTTTCCAGAATAACTTTGCAGACAGCGCACAGACAACTTGGTATAAAGTACACAATTGCCTGCTACTGCGCCTTTGTTGTCTTCTGCATTTGCATTCTGTCTTGCCTGCCATGCCTCAAGTAATATCTTGATACTTCCCTTGTGTCAACCAATCCTGCATGTCCTGCATTAAGTACCATCTTCCAACCCTTTTGTTTTCTGCATTTCCTTTATTGCCTTGCTTATCAACCTATGTTCAGGACTTTGTGCAAGACAGCATCCAACGAATAATACAGGACAGACTGACAGCTCCCTGACGGCAATAAACAACACAGGAGAGACTCACTTATTCGACAAACCATGATAAAACACGACCCCACGCATCTCTTCTGGGTTGGAGTTCACAGAGCGCTCTGCATTGTGACTTCGTCCCTTCCTGCAGGAAAGTATAATGGTTAACATCTATCTCGAGACTCAGATTCATTTTCAGATTTCGACCATTCCGATTTATCTTAATAGTTGAACAGTCCAACTTCTCTATCGCCGTCTCTGCTTATTAGACAGTGTGCGATGTGGTGTGTGTCTGTCTTCCCCATTACCAAGAAACTCCCACAGTACTCTGCAGCCATTACACGACATTACTGTAACATCACAGCAGTCTCTCGTAGGCAGGAGGTTGGCTGCTGCTATCCATCCATCCATCCATCGTCAACTGCTATCCGAAAATGGGTCGCGGGGGGAACTGGAGTCTATCTCCGTTCTCATTGGGTGAAAGGTGGGGTAGACCCTGTATAGGTCACCAGTCCATCACAGGGCAGAGCAATTAGGGAAACAGTGTCCTGCTCAAGGCACGCTTCTCTGCAGGACCGGGGATCGAACCTGCAACCTTCCGATCGCCAGGCAACCGCTCTACCATCTGAGCCAGGCCGCCCCTGGCCTTCTAATATCAGTGGAAATTATCAGAGGAAATTGTGCCAAAATCCCAGTGTGGTTTTTGTCCTAACAGAGGCACCACGGACACAGTATTTACTGTTTGCTAACTCCAAGAAACATGCCAGGGAACCAAATCAATTATTGCACAAGGCATTTATAGACTTTTTTAAAAAAGCTTCTGATTCTGTAAATTAACATGCCCTCCAAATAATTCTGTCAAAAATAAGCTGCCCTGAAAAATATATGAAACTATTATGACTATTACATGAAATCATGCCACTAAGAGCAGTCAGGGAAGACAAATAGTTCTTCAAGATCCATAGAGGAGTTAAACAATGTTGGGTTATTGCAGCAATTCTATTCTCTGTTTTCATTTACACCATCACCTCTTGGGTCCCATCTGCCTCAGGCAGTTGAAATCATGTACATAAGTGACATAAATCTTCTGAGCATTAAAGTTTTCAGAGCTAAAAGGAAAACCACCACCACATCCATCATTGAGCTACAGTACACCACTGACAATGCCCCAGTGTCCCTTGTAGAAGAGGAACTACAAAGCATACTGAACACCTTCGCAGATACATAAAAGCAGTTTGGCCTGGCCATTAACATACAAAACACCCATATCCTCTACCAACCCCCACACAACAGATATGTCCCAGGTCTGTCCTATCTATCTCTGTAGACAACACAAGATTCAATAACATGGAACAGGTCCCCTTTCTTGACAGCCTACACTTTTTCAAAGCCAAGATTGATTTTGAAATACACCATCGTCTCAGTTGTGCAAGCTGGGTCTTCTAAAGATTTAAAAAATAATAACATTTTTTTAAAAATAGGGTTTTCTAGATTTATGTTTTCAGTTCTTTTAGTTTTTTGTAGAGGCAGCATAGCTCAGGGGGTAGAGCAGTCCTCTAGTAATTGTAAGGTTGCAGGTTTGATTCCTGGTCCTGCAGAAATCATGTCGGGGTATCCTCGAGCCCCTAACTGCTCCCTCAGTGCCATATAGTGGCTGCTGATTGCTCCAGTACAACATGATGGGTTAAATGCTGAGAGTTGCAAATTTCACCTTGTGGTGCTGATAAGGGGAAAATAATATATCTATATATATTCTAAAAACACAAACTTCAGATCGGAATAAAAATTATGCTGCATAAAGCAGTAGTCACCAAAAGTGAATCAGTTCAACAGGACAAGAAGTTTATTCAGAAACGCTTTGTCACTCAAACAAGTGAAAACCTCAGTCTGTCACCTGTTTGGCCTGTTTACCCTGAGTGGCAAAACAGGTGGTGGAGAATGCAATGAAAAGCCGACAGGAATATCAAATGTAGCCTGACACATATGCAGTCACCCGGCTTGTTTCATCTAAAGCCTTGGCGTGGCTTATTTCTTAAATACCAGTCAGCACTTGTTGTTTGACCACGTTGACAAAAAATGGTTTGTTAACCTTTCAGCTCAACATGGACCTGAAAGTGGGGTGGTATTGTAGTGTAGCTAATAATGTCATAGAGATGTTATTGACCCGCAGATCTCTTCATCAGTCCTTTCTTGGCTGTTTTCAGTAGTGCTGGTAGTGGGTTTGTATCAACCATCTTAAGATATTTCTTTAATTGCAAATTTGAGCCATTTCTAGCCTTTTTAGTATATTTCTAATTTTTTATACAATAGATGCTTGTTACCGAGATGCTTCCATTTCCATGACCAAAGTTCTCACACAGCATACAATTCCGACTGATCAGAGAGCTTACCATAACTCTGCACGGTTGTTAAAGAGGTAAGTTGTTAAGTGAGGTGTCTCTTTATGTAATTAATATCAAGGCCCACAATGAAAGCTTTGGCATTGACCTCAACACCTGAAAACAAGCAACATAAAACAGAGAGGCCAAGACACTGGCTGTCCATTAGGATGAAATGCTCAACAAGCATGAGCTTCACCGTTCTGCTGAAAACAAGTGAGGACTCAGAAATGACTGAGTTACCAGAAAGGCCCAAACCCCATCCTTGGCACCCTTGATCTACTGTCCCGAAATATGCTACTCCAGTATCAGCTTCTATGCCCATCCGAAGACCCATAAGGACTCAGAAGGAGAAGAGTCACACTCAACCCTGAAAGACTGCCAATGATGATGATGGTGTGTAGGACCCAGACAGTGTCTCATGCTTGGTTAGTGAAGCAAATAACCCATGGAGAATGACTCTGATCAGAAACACACCACTAGATGTAGACTTCACAAAACAAAAATGCACAATGAATGCACACACACACACACTGGCAAGTAAACATAGAAAAACATACACCCAAATACACACATGCACACACACACACCCACACACACACACACGCACGCACGCACGCACGCACGTACGCATGCACGCACGCACGCACGCACACACGCACGCAACCAAGCATGCATACACTCATCCATCCATCCATTGCCAACTGCTTGTCCGATGTTGGGTCACAGGGGAAATAAATAAAATAAATAAATGATTTTAAAAAAATGATTCCCTTATTAGTCCCACAAGGGGAAATTTGTTCTCTGCATTTTTGACCCAACCTATTGTGTAGAAGCAGTGAGCTGCCAGCATATGGCGCTCGGGGAGCATTTAGGGGTTAAGTGTCTTGCTCAAGGACACCTCGACATGCTGTATGCAGGACCGGGAATCGAACCTGCAACCTTCCGATTGCCAGACGACCGCTGTACCCACTGAGCTATGCCGCCCCGTGCACCCACATCCTCAAAAATCAACACACAAACATGCGTGTGCTCACAAAGAAATTCTTCTAAAAATATTTGTGATCATATGGACAGACACACACACAAATATACATACTTGTCAATTCACTCAGCATCATGCACACAGACTAACACACACAGACACATATATTCAGACATACATAAGAACTAGCACATGCTAATTAACTGCCCTAACAGAACTTCCAGTCCAGCCCATAAGAAATGATTGTACGTGATTTGTAGATTTTTCAGATAGATATTCTTGAAGATTGTAACTATGGATCTGTGGTATGGCAATTACTAAATGAAATATATATTTTTTTACAATATGTAGCAGGAGAATATAGAGGATTCACACTTCAAGAAATATATAGTTAGAGTAAGAAGAAGACACTGTATCCCTTGATATGTTGACGTGTGCATGAGTACATCTGTGAACATACCTCGTATGTGATCTTGAGGCTGGACTGAAGCAGTATTGAGGGGAATCTTGGGTGAACCTCTGCTGTTAACCACAGACGAAAGCCTGGTTTAGGCTGTAGTGCATTCAGCTCCTATGGAGATATGGATCAAATGTTAGCTCATACAGAAAACATTGCACACACACACACATGCTGCATTTTAGCAGCCGTTAACTATTCCCTAAAAGTCTTCAAGTAGTCAGTCAATCACGGGAGATTTTTTTTCACCCAATAACAACCATCAATTCTCATCATATAGGTTTCAAATGGACCCAGCACAGCTCAAGAGGTAGGGTGTCTTTCATTCTCTACATACCCTAAACCCATCCATCCATCCGTCCATCCATCCATCGTCAACCGCTTATCCGAAATTGGGCCACGGGAGAACTGGAGCCTATCTCTGTTCTCATTGGGTGAAAGGCAGGGTACACCCTGTATAGGTTGCCAGTCAATCACATGGGCAGAGCAGTTAGGGGAACAGTGTCTTGCTCAAGGACACCTCGACGCGCTTCTCTGCAGGACCGGGATCGAACCTGCAACCTTCCGATTGCCAAGCGACCGCTCTACCCACTGACCCATGCCGCCCCCTATACCCTAAATCAGGGGTTCCAAAATGTTTCCTTGCCATGCCCCCCTTATACCATTAAGATCAAGCCAAGCCCCCCCCATATGCAAAATGTCTTATTAAACATGCCAATAGGTTACTGTGGCCAAACTTCAAAAATAAATGAATGAACTTGAAATTAAGATTAATTTATTTTTATTGGTGCACTAATAATAGTATTTTATCTATAATTAATTGCATATAATATAGGCCTACTGCACCATAAATAGGCTGTGCAGTCACTTTCAATTACATTCTGTGTGTGTGTGTGTGTGTGTGTGTGTGTGTGTGTGTGTGTGTGTGTGTGTGTGTGTGTGTGTGTGTGTGTGGGAAGAAAAAACCGGGGATGGAGTATTAGTGAAAAGGGTGGGGTTAATGGAGACCACCACCATTTATAATTCAGATAGTGTAACATCCATCCATCCATCCATTGTCAACCGCTTATCCGAAATCGGGTTGCGGGGGAACTGGAGCCTATCTCCGTTCTCATTGGGCGAGAGGCGGGGTACACCCTGTATAGGTCACCAGTCTATCACAGGGCAGAGCAGTTAGGGGAACAGCGTCTTGCTCAAGGACACCCTTCTCTGCAGAACCGGGGATCGAACCTGCAACCTTCCGATTGCCAGGCGACCGCTCTACCCACTGAGCCATGCCGCCCCTATACACATA
>OMLC01041589.1:0-22061 GCA_900302585.1 Regalecus glesne
AGCTGAGACAGAAGGCAAAGCTTTCGATATACTGGTTAATGTTTGTTCCTATTCTCTCCTATGGCCATGAAAGCTGGGTCATGACTGAAAGAACAAGATCACGGATACAAGCAGCTGAGATGAGGTTTCTTAGGAGGGTGTCTGGTGTCTCCCTTAGAGATAGGGTGAGAAGCTCAGACATACGTGAGAGACTCGGAGTAGAGCCGCTGGTCCTACAAATAGAAAGGAGCCAGTTGAGGTGGTTCGGGCATCTAGTAAGGATGCCACCTGATCGCCTCCCAAAGGAGGTTTTTCAGGCACGTCCACCTGGGAGAAGGTCACGGGGTAGACCGAGGACCAGATGGAGGAATTATATCTCCACACTGGCCTGGGAACGCCTTGAGATCCCCCAATCAGAGCTAGTGGATGTTGCAAGGGAAAGGAAAGCTTGGAGGTCCAGGCTGAAATCTGCTACCTCCACGACCCGACACCGGAACAGTGGTTGACGATGGATGGATGGATGGATGGATAATAATAATATAGGTGGGGCATGGCTCAGTGGGTAGAGCGGTCGTCTGGCAAGTTTTTAGGTTCGAGCCTCGCACCTACAGAGAAAGAGAAGAGTGTCGAAGTGTCTTTGAGCAAGACACTGTTCCGTGAATAGAGGTTACGCGGAGCGCCCAGCATTCGAACCGGAAATAGGTGTAAACGGGTCTAATAATTTCCGCTTTTCCCCTCCGAAGATTGGTTCACTCCCTTTGGAAGTACAGAAAATTAACTGAGTCGCCATTATATTACGCTGCTGTACCTCTAATGCTTCTAACCTTAGATCACTATACTTTCTTTTGGCAAATTACTATTTTATTGCAGCATACATAGCCTAGCTATTACATACATATACAATGCATTTGTCTCAACCCTTACAGCATTTCTCTACTGGCATGAACAGGGGGAACTACCTGGATATTGAGCATGGAGTAATGAGCTGTCTGAAAGAGCAGTGCAGCAGTGTGATTACATGCTGCTGTGCCAGGATCTGGATTACTAAGCACTTATCTGTGTAGAATACACAAAGAGACAATTGGACAAACAGTTGGCAGAACAGATACCACTAAATTAAGACAAGGGGCTTCCTACAAGTCTACCACAAAAAAAAAACATATTGCTCAGCACTGGAATGCTTGGCACTACAGGGTGTCAATAGTTGCAAGTAGCAATTGCAATTAGGGAGGAAACCCATGTATATGGCTAAATATATTAAGAGTGATAGACCACCAGGTAATTTGAAAATGAGAGGCATCAGGGTGGACGCAGGGCGACTTCCCATATCAACATCAACAAGTTCAAGAGCTTTGACAACTCGTTCCAGCCAGAGACCCACTCAGTAGGTCCCACTCAGCTGCCCTCTCAGAGAGGGCACCTCTGAATGACACTGACCCTCCCATGGCCTGACGAGTCCTTTTTTTTGTTTCAGACATGTAACATAAGACAGCAAAAGGACAACAGGTATAAACAAAACGTGATGACAGGGAGTACAGACATTTAATTCAGGACTTTGTGTACTGGTGCCAGCAGGAAAGACCTGTGGAAACGCTCCTTCAAACACCTTGGATGGAGTAACCTGTCACTGAAGGAGCTCTCTAGCCCAGCAATGTAGTCCTGCATAGGGTGAGGACTATTGTCCATCATAGATGACAGCTTAGCCATCATCCTCCCTTGTCCCACTACCTCCACAGTGTCGAGGGGGCATCCCAGGACAGAGCTAGCTCTCCAGACCAGTTTATCAAGTCTCTTCCTATTTCCAGCTGAGACGCTGGACCACTCCATAGAAGATGGCTGGTGCCACCCTACCGTGTTGTAAAATGTCTTGATGAGTGACCTCTGACCTCCAAAATACCTCAGTCTCCTCAGCAGATAGAGTCTGCTCTGGCCCTTCTTATGTAGTGCTGTTGAGTGATCAGTCCAATCCAGTTTATTGTTGAGGTGAACACCCAGGTACTTGTAGGACCTCACCATGTCAATGTCCATCCCCTGGATGTTCACCGGTGTCAGAGGGGAGTGTGTGCATCTGCAAAATTCCACCACCATGTCCTTGGTTTTACCCGCATTGATCTGGAGGTGGTTCTGCTGGCACCAGTCCACAAAGTTATGAATTAGCTCTCTGTACTCCCTGTCATCCCCATCTGTGATGAGGCCGATGATAGCAGAGTCATCAGAGAACTTCTGTAGGTGGCAGGTGGGTGAGTTGTGGGAGAAGTCTGCAGTGTAGAGGTCGAAGAGGAACGGGGCCAGGACTGTTCCCTGTGGGACGCCCACACTACAAACAACCACGGCATCCATCCGATACACAGTCCAGTGTTCTCACATACTGTGGGCGGTTGGTGAGGTAGTCCAGAATCCAGGTTGTGAGGTGATGGTCCACCCCTGTGTGCTCCAGCTTGTCCCCCAGAAGCACAGGCTGTATGGTGTTAACGCACTGGAGAAATCAAAGAACATGATCCTCACAGTGCTCCCAGGCTTCTCCAGGTGAGACAGAGCTTGATGTTGGAGGAAGATGACAGCATCATCCACTCCTATGCCAGGTTGATAGGCAAACTGAAGTGGGTCCATCACTGGGCTCACCAGGGGGTGGAGATGACAAAGGGCAAGAATATAGCCAGTGTATATATAAGAAATAAGTACTTGAAAACAGACGCTCTGCTTATACTTTCACGCCAGTTAAGTCTGGACAAATCGGATAACTTCACAGGTAATGGGCCCAGGGTTGAAGATAAGCGTGCTTGGCCACCAGCCTGTCGATGGGTGTAGACCACAAAGTCCTGGCCTGACGTGTTGGCTCTCCTATGCTGCGCCATCCTCTTAGCCAGCGTTTGCTTGGTCTCCCCGATGTACAAGTCACTGCAGTCCTCTTGGTATTTAACAGCGTGTACTGAAAACTACGCATTCACCCATCCCTGTTGTCAAGTTCAATAATAATGATACTACTACTACTACTACTAATAATAATAATAATAATAATAATATCTACGTAGATAGAAGGTGGCTCACAAATCAGTATATTCAGAATAATGAATTGCACTTAAAAGTTAAAGATGGATTTGTGCAAAATGTGAAAAACGCAAAAAACAAACAAATGAGGATCATAAAATTGGACAATGGTAAAACAGGATAAAATTCCTCAAAAAAAGAAAAACAGAAGAGTGAAATGATCTTAACAAACCAAACCAGAAAAAATAAATAGAAAAAAGTTCATGAAAGTATGTCTTTTTGATCTGCAGTGGTTACTCCTAACCCTGATATATGATAGCATCCATTTTTAAAGGACCATGTGGGTTTTTTTTTAACAATTCGATGCGTCGCACCAGATTATAGTGTCTGACTATTTCGCATCTGCAGTCCCTACCTAGTCTGCATGTGGGACGGCCGGATCACCCTGAGGAACCCCACACACGACAAGGGAAACCACGCAGCTGCTTTTGAAAGTGCAGGGCTCTATTATTTTTGTGTGTTTTGGTATGGTAATATAAATATATCTGATTCTCTTATATGAGTTCTTTGACAGACCAAACAAAATATGGTTAAAGGTACAAAAGCGATTTGATAATTCACATGAAATGTCCCTCGTTAGCTCCTGTAATATTACGTCATCAATATGAGCCAAATGGTATAGGCATGGAAGAACGTCAATGTTGAACAATTTGTGACCTTCTGAAGTTATTCACGAATTAACCTGTACAGGTAAGATGGTGTTTTTTTTAACTTTCTAATGGCTTAAGATAGTCTGCTACAAAAACGATGTGTAGTGGTGCCGTCGATGTACACTGCTCAGAAAAGGTACTTTAAACCCAACGTTAGCAGAAGAGGCGTGAATGCTCTCATTGACATCGGCAGATGTAATGATCTAGAATCAGACCTAAATCTTAAAATTGTGTGAGATGTTTGACATTACATCCATAAGTGGTACCCTTGCCATAGCATTTTACCTTTCTTGTTTTTATGTGCTCTACGCTCAAAATATTTTCTTACAGAATGGCGATGAAGCAGGCATCAGTCCATGCCAAATGGATCATTGGCAGAGTAATAGGGACCAAGATGCGGAAGACTGCCAAAGTCCGTGTTACAAGACTAGTGCTGGACCCACATCTGCTCAAGGTAGATTTGAATGGTCTCGCTCATTTTAAATTGGTACAGGGTGAAATGGAAAGTATATTAACGAAAGCAAAAGGGAATCTTACGCAGTAATATATCACGATATCTGCGTACATATGAAAAAAACATTTTAAGACCCAACTGAGCGTCATCGTACTGAACCCTTTGGTACGTATATCAAACCAAATATCACAGTATGATATGAAACCAAAGCTATTTTTTAATAATCCTTTCAAATATTAAAACCTTTGTGAAAAAATAGGTTATGCATTGTCATTTTTGTTCATTTCAATTATAATCATGTGTCATGCTGTGACAATATCCGTATTCTGTCCTACCTTGAAAGACTGTGAACAATCATATTGAAATATTGCCCACGCCTGCATTTAATGCATGACGAGCTGGTATGTATAGATTGAATATTTGAATGAAAAATTCCAAAATACTGTTGACTAAGTAATCTTGTTACTTTTGAATTCCACTCAGATAATGTTCCATTCACAAAGATGAAAAATATATATCACCATGTAAAATAAATTGTACATTGTTGTTTTCTGGTGTCATTCTATGGGGCATCCACTCTGACTTGTGATGGAGCTAGTATTAATTGGACTGGGTAAAGGACTGATTACACATAGGATCAACCTGAAATATTTTCAGATATTGTTCACATTTAGGCAAATCATTACATTGGATTCAAATGTAATTTCATTTCCGTGTATTTTGGGGAGCCAGATTGGCAAGTGCTTCTCAAATTTATATTTTATTGTTGATCACTCATCATGTCTGAAAAATAATCAAATGTTAATAACTGTTGTCATTTCTTCCCAATAGTACTACAACAAGAGGAAGACCTACTTTGCTCATGATGCCTTACAACAATGTACAGTTGGAGACATAGTTCTCCTCAAGGCCCTGCCTGAACCGAGGTCAAAACATGTCAAGCATGAACTGGGTGAAATCGTGTACAAAGTTGGTAGAGTTATCGACCCGCTGTCAGGAAAAAGAGTGGGGGGAACAGAGTTTTTGGAACCTCTGGAACCTTTAAGTGACCTCCCACACAATCTGGAAGAGATGACATTGACTGAAAAAATTCAGGAGCTTAATATCTCTGCTTCCTCTGAAACTTCACTCCCCGATTCTGTTCCATTGCAAGCTTCATGATTTCATGTTGAGAAACTGGATTTTTTTAAAAATAAGATGCTATTCTGGAAATAAATCATATCTACTTCTGTTCTTGATGTAAATAGAACTTCATAATTGTACACATGATTGAAATGTATCACACCAGTTGTTTTATTTGGTCCCTATTCCATTAGCGAAATAGACATATCTAATAAAATGATGAGGAATGACATGAGTAGCTGCTGCATCCTTTTCACATAAACCAAGATATGGTCCATGAAAAGAATTTATGTTTACAATAAGATTTATTGAAATGGAACCACATCATATACTCAAGAGCAAGTTTGCTAGGTACCTGCATTTGAGAAGCCTTTTTAATTATTGAGGCCTGATACTAGGCAGGTGTTGTTGGCAGTTTATCAATAAATTAAGATAGAAGATTGCAAAAATCAATGACAAATTGGCACCAATTAGCCAGTATAAATAAATCTCATTGTATTGAGACAGTTTATTTTTCTGTTCATACTTTATATAGTATTAATATTTCTCCCTTGTTTAAATTGCTGTTATATATTATGACTTAGATTTGATGCCTCTTACTGTGCTTTCCACTATGCTGCTGTAACACCATCATTTCCCCATGTGGCTCTAATGACGGAATATCTTATATTATCTTTATATTAATGAACATATGTAGAGTCACATGTAAATATGCCAGATTTAGCCACCCAGCTATGTTCATCACTACGTTACTCTGTTTGTGCCGGGGGACCTGATCCTTGGGGTGGACCAACTTTTGACGCAGTGTGTTCAGTGGTTTGAAAGCAACTGAGACACAATCACTACTGGTCTGGTCCTGGGCTCCTCTTCTCCCTCCACTTGGCTGGAGCCTGGGTTTACCAAACACCCAGTTAGGGTAACCACAGTTAACCAGGGCCTGTTTAATATGAGATTTCTCTTCCTCCCCGGCCACTGAGTCAGTGGGGACAGCCTGGTGATACAGAGTCCTGATGACTCCCAGTTTATGCTCCAGAGGTTGACGGGATTCAAACCGTAAATACTGATCTGTATGTTTGGGTTTGTGGTACACGTTGACAATCAACTATCCTCTAACACTAATCTTAACTTCACAATGCAGGAAAGCCAACAGGTCATTTTTAGCATCCTCCCTGGTGAACTTGATGTGGTACGTCCTGAGATTTCATCTTAACCCAGGTGTCGTCCACATACCCGAACCAATAACTAGGAGTCCCTGGATATGATTGCTGTTGCAAATATTCCCAAATCCTTTTTGAATGGTGCTAATTGTCACTGAATATGCAGTCAATGACCCAACGTGCATATGAACCCAGCCTATTGCTGTGTGGTATGGATGTACTGTTTATAAGGGGGGATGCTGCAGTCATCCCCGACTGAAGATGTCACCTGTTTGAGTGATGAAACGTTTCTGAATAAACTCCCAATCCAGTTGAACCCATTCACAGTTTCTGTGATTACATTGTATCGTAAAATCATAGAAAGGGGTGAAATCGTGCGCTTGTTTGACGTTATTGTGGAAATTACTCATGTATGTTGGAGCTATAACGAAACAAAATGTTGAGTTAACTTCGGGTTGTCTTGATGCATGCTCAATAATCCAGGTAAGGGAATCACCAAAAGAGGTGAATCAGACTGAATATGTCACCTGTTTGAGTGACGAAACGTTTCTCAATAAACTTCTGATCCAGTTGAATCGATTCACCTCTTTTGTGTAAATTCATGTTGATTACTTTTCACATTCTGACAGCTCAAAAATCATATCATTTAGATTTTGGATGACAGTTTTACATCAGAAAGATTGCATTATTTGAGAGAAATCTGTTAGTTTAAATTATTGCACAACAATGGTCCATTTTTACGTGTATATTGTGATACTGTGAAGTAATTGAAAACGATGAATAAGGTCAGCTGACAATGTGTTCCTGTCCTGCGGGACAGTCTGAACGGTGTGTACACTGTAGCTGCAACCTTCTCAAGTAAACAACGGGGTGAACATGGCGACTCGAGTCCTTCAAAGTGTGGGCAACGGCCTCAAACAGACCAGAAAGGGCCTCCAAACGAATGGACAGGTCGCTGTTACCATCAGGTCAGTTTTTTAACAATAAAACCCTGATGAGAAGTGAGTCTCCAACGCTGTTTGTTCGTTTAACGTACAGAGAGTTAACAGCAATGACAAAGTTTGGTATGCTAACGCTAGCATGCTCAAGGCTAACGTCTCGCTGTACGCGTCGCCGTCGATTTCTTTGGGATTAGGCTAGCGTTAGCTATACCAACCAGCTACATAGAGGTTGTAAGTTTGCTAACTCACTGCTAATGCTAATCATTATTCACCAGCTCTGCAAAAGTTACGAACTAACTTATTTTAACAATTCCCACCCTCGTCGGGCTACTAACATGTCTTCAGAATATTTCTAGCAGCATGCAAAAGGTAATTAAAAATCTCAGTCTGTCAATCTCAGAAACTTCAAGGTCAACATTCATCGGGGTCGCTGCACTTGTTTTGTTTGCGTGGTGCACGGTATTAAGCTTTTTCAGGTATATAATCCCCGAGGGATATAAACATAACGTTAATTCAGGTTTTCACTGTGAATCTTTTGGTTGGATGAGAACCCCGACAAGCTTGATGAACAGATTGTGTTGAAGTGGTTTGGGTTGGCCAGTTGCCTAAAGCTTTTTTTTGCTAGTAAGCAGTGGTGAACCACTGCCGGAGTGCTTGTCCGTATTGTTCTAAAAAATCTTATTGTATTTTCTGCCCAGAGAAACCGATACTGGTACTATTATATGTAACGAGATGCGGAAAGATTAAGTCGTATCAATCGTATTGATAGATTATTATATTCTTATCCTTTGGCCACTACTGACGTCATGAAGTACTCTCAGCTGCTCATCTCGTTCCGCTGGAATCTATATAACGAAAAAAGCTTCATATTCTTTTTCTCAGTTTCCCAGTTATCTACCTGTGCATAGTATGTAGAAAATATCTATTATTTATCTTCATCCCAGTTTTCAGCTTGTTTAAGAAGTCGCATACAAAAGTGTATATCCATGTATTGTTTGTGAACAACTTTACAAGTTCTTTGAATGTGGAAAATTTACTTAACTAGTGAAACATTTACTGATTATCATTCTAACAATTGCACAGTATAGTTTAACATGTTTTTCCTGGCATTTTGAGAGCTTGTTCAACATTACATGGAACAGTTTATGTGATTGTCAGGCTGTGCTTTTCTCAGAGGTGGTTTGTATAATCTTTTCATTTAAAGATTA
The DNA here is from genome assembly GCA_900302585.1 of Regalecus glesne. NCBI lineage: Eukaryota > Metazoa > Chordata > Actinopteri > Lampriformes > Regalecidae > Regalecus > Regalecus glesne. Next base: position 8,560 of record OMLC01041589.1, read on the forward strand.
ACATTGTGTCTCTTCTTTGTACCCCTTTGCTCCCAAGGAGCCTCTCAGCTTCCAACAATAGGAACCGTGAAGACAGCTGGTTCAAGTCACTGTTTGTTAGAAAAGTTGACCCCAGAAAAGATGCTCACTCTCATCTTCTGGCCAAGAAGGAGGACAGCAATCTCTATAAAATACAGTGTATGTATTTAATGAATTGCTTATGGTATATCCAAAAGCTATCGTTGTTACCAAATTGACTATTACATTATGTACAGCACTCATTTATGCATGCAGTCTCTCCATCTTAAATACCAGAAAAAAATCAAGATGCTTATTGGCAGCCCGGTTGTACAAGTACAATTGCATGAAACTCTTAGGGTTGGAGACTCCATTACAAAAACATGAACTAAATATAAAATATATGATGAGTGTATATACATGCACATTCATAACAAGCAATACGTTTAAAGCAAAGCAAATAAAGTAGTATGTATAACAGAATTAGGCATAACATAGATAAATATGAGAGTAGTTATTTTATTTTCTTTAGTTTTCTTTCTTAGTTCTTAAATTCTTAGTTTATTAAGAATTAGTGCATTTTAAAAAGTGGTGTGATTGAACTGTTGCAAATCTGGTAAATGGTGACCTGCTGTGAGTATTATGGTTGTACATGGTGCAATATTGTTACAGTCAGTCGTTTTTCAACAGGATTAAAATGGATTATATGATATAAAACCTGTTTTTCAGGGACAATCATTTTCAATCTTTTGCATACAATATTGCCTAATAAAAATGTTTTTTCTTGCAGTTCATAATGTCAAGCCAGAGTGCCTCGACGCTTACAACAAACTTTGGTAAGAGGTGTCTATTTTCCCACTTAAACACCCTGACTAAGTGCTGGTTTAGTAAATACTGGAAACACAGTGTTAAATATCTATGCGTGTTTATGTTTGTGCATCCTTAGTGAGAACGTCTTGCCTTCAATCCATGCCGACCCTCATTACCCTTGTGAACTTGTGGGCACCTGGAACACGTGGTATGGAGAGCAGGATCAGGCAGGTAAGATCTTGCCCTAATCACCATATATAAACACATTCATTAAGAAAGACTGCACTTGTCATTGACATCCAAGATTCAAGATGTTTATTATCACTCCAGTTGTACAAGTACACTCATATGACATTTTTTGGCTGGGAGGCTCTGATACAGAAATTTGTAAAATAAAGATAACTGAACAAGGGAATAAAGATTTTAGTAAGATGTATAACAGAATAAGTTATGCAATAAAGTAAGAATAAATCCAGTAAGTACCAAAACCAATAATGGGTGTATATACAATCATTCGTCGAAACTATTGCACAGAGGTAAGGTTGCACAAGAGTGTGCATGTGTGTGTGTGTATGTGTGTGTGTTGGTGTTTGTGTCTTATTAAGAAGTATCATGGCCTGTGGAAAGAAACTGTTCCTCAGTTTGGCGGTGAGAGCTCGACCAACTATGTTTTCTTTGCAATCCAGGCCTACAAATATCAATTTTCAGTGGCTTGGTTGGCCAGTGCCGTTTTGGTTGTTTCGCCTATTCTATAACAAAATTGCATTTCAGAGACACACTCCCTCTTTTTAAATTTTAATGGGAAATACCAGCGTTGCTCAACATCACCAGTACATTCTTTTCATAATTTGTGAACATGCCCAGATTGACTAGCACTGTTGGTCACATGCATGAAACGTCAAGGTAATCACTGCTCCTCAATGTGTTGTGTGCCTCGTTGAATCTACCTGTGTGTCCTTGAAGAGAACAATGTTGAAAAGGTGTCAGGAAGCAGGTTAGCCTATTCAATTTTTCAGCTTTTATTTTCTCAAACTCCAGCTAAGACAAAGTGCCAGGGCAAAAAAATCCAAACAAAAACTTGTCAGTGGAAGAGCTAAAAGAACAAACGGGAGAGAGGAAAGAACCAGGAGTATAAAATTAGTCAGGGAGGGTATACAATCTCACTGGCCAGAGAGGTGGATGTGGTTAGGTTATGATGAAGAATGGGCTAAGTATGCCGAGAAAGTTACACAAACAGGAAAGTAGAATCTTGTACAGTATTGTTGCATTGTTGTTTATTTTTAAAGTAAAGCTAAAGCAAAAGGATGGCTATTCCCTGCCCTTTGTGTGTTTATCTCAATCAGTGATCCAATTCTATCTCATCAATTGAAATAGTCATATTTCTAAATAACTTGACACATGAGGCATGTGGTTTCAGTTAGGGTTGATTAGAATTTTAAATTAGTAAATTGATTTGAACATTAACCCCTTAAAATTCTTGGATGCAAATAGTTTTGTTGGTTTTTTCTTTGGAATACTACTCTTACCTCATTGCTGCTGATGGTGATATGGGTTGAGTTACTTAAAAGTATAAGGTTCACAAAATGTCACTCCACTTATACCTCAAGGCTTTTGGGTTCAGAAAACATCAGATTTTTGTTGAAGTTTTCCTACCCAGTTAGCTTGCAGCCATTTTCTCTTTTTACTATTACATTTCAGTTAATTATAACTATGACCATATCACAAATTCTCTGGCTGCAGTCCATTCTGTCCTTGTGGGGACATTTGTATTTGTGAGTTTATAATCTGCCTCAAATGTGACTGTACCCTCTCAAGCTATGGTTTCCAAACCGGCCCCTGGAGATCCTCAGTACTGCCGGTTTACTGTTGTGATGGATAGCCAATTACTTTGACTTGTACAGTCAAGTACTCCAGTTGTCTAATCTAATCAGACTTGGAACAATGGTTGAAAATAATGTTATTAATTTAACAAATCAGTATTATCAATAATGATAATACTGATAAAAAATGCAATAAAAATGAGTTCAGCTATTTCACCTCTGTACATCAAGACATCTATCACAGTCATATTTTCTTACTTTTCTTCTTTTGACTTTGTTGTTACAAATCTGAACCTTAACATAAACTAAAGCCATAAGTGGTTACTGTGGGTTTAAGCTTGTAATGGAATGTTAAGTATTACATTTTCTTGGGGATAAAAAGTTGTGATGTAAAATCCAAAGTTAGACTTTAGACACTTCAAACTCCTATCATTATGATCGTGATGTTCACAAAATAAGATTATGACAAAATTTATCTGTCTGCTCCAGGCTCTTTGTATTATTGTAATCTCCGGTTGATATTTTACCTTCTCTGTTAAATTCTATATTGTGTAACCTAGCCATCTGATTTACTCCATTATGTGGTTTGTGCATGATCTGAGCATCAGATGCCATGTAGCTTCAGTTTTATTTAGTTAAAAAAAATCCCAAGATATATTTAAATAATAATACTGTCAAAAATCTCACATTTGATAGACACATTTTTAAATAAATGATTCCCTTATCGGTCCCACAAGGGGATATTTGGATTTCTCTGCATTTTTGACCCAACCTATTGTATAGGAGCAGTGAGCTGCCAACATATTGCGCTCGGGGAGCAGTTAAGGGGTTCAGTGTCTTACTCAAGGACACCTCAACATGCTGTATGCAGGACCGGGGATCGATCCTGCAACCTTCCGATTGCCAGACGACCGCTTTACCCACTGAGCTATGTTGCCCCATACATTGCCAAATGCTGAGCGCTCAAGTTGTGACAACTTGAGGATTGATCAAAATGGCTTGCTAACAGTAGAACACACTTCATGAAATAATTGTCACTAATTGTCAAGATAGGAAGGAGAATATCTTTTAAGTAAAATTCACTACCATATACAGTGGGGAAAATAAGTATTTCACCCCCTGCTGATTTTGTGACTTTGCCTCCTTACAAATAATTGAACGGTCTATACTTTTCATGGTAGGTTCATCTCAACAGTGATAGATAGAATATATTTTTCAAAATCCCGGCATATGTATTTGAAACATTTATTTGTGTTTCTGTTGTGAGAGTCTGGTCTGCTGAGACCCTTTGCCTTCACTGCTACCTGTCTGGCAGTGCACTCGACCTTACTGGTTCTTCCTGTAGGTGGTGGGTCCACAGGATGAAGAACTATCCACATTTGGGTTTTTTTCGGGCTGAGCCCGACCAGGCTCTTTGGCAAACTCGGCCACCAGGCATTCACTGACAGGCCCTAGTTCTGGGCCTGGCTCCAGATGAGGGCCCCAGGCTTCCTCTGGGCAGGGTAGTGTCACCTCTTTCTCGATCTTTCATGGGGTCTTCTTGAAGCATTCGTAGTCTGGTCCCTCACCTGGGAACGCATTGAGATCCCCCAGTCAGAGCTAGTTGATGTTGTAAGGGAAAGGAAAGCTTGGAGTTCCCGGCTGAAATTTGCTACCTCCATGACCTGACAAGGGGCTGACGATGGATGAATGGATGGATATCTGTGTTTTATTGAGGAAAATAAGTATTTCATCCCCTAACAGAACATGACTCAGTACTTGATGAAGAAACCCTTGTTAGCAAGCACAGCAGTCAAATGTTTCTTGTAGTTGGGCTCAGCCGTAGCCCCAGACTGACGGAGATTGATGGTCAATTGGTTTTTCTTCTATTTTTTAATTATTGCACCAACAGTTGAGTCCTCACCAAGCTGCTTGCCAATGCTCTTGTAGCCCATTCCAGTCTTGTGCAGGGTTACTATTTTGTCCCTGATTTCCTGGACAATTCTTTGGTTTTGCCCATTGTGGAGAGGTTGGAATCTGATTAATTGATTCATTCTGTGGACCAGGTAACACGTGTTTAATTTGGGAGCATTAATTAAGTAAGAGGACTTATCTGTGTGACACCTGGTCACATAACTGGTCTGTAGGAGCCAGAATTCTTGTTAGTTTGTTGGGGGTAAAATACTTATTTTCCTCAATAAAACAGAAAATAAATGTTTACAATTCATATACCGGGATTTTCTGGGATTTTCTTTTCAATATTCTGTCTCTCACTGTTAAGATGAACCTACCATGAAAAGTATAGATTGTTCGTTTATTTGTAAGGGGTTAAACTCACAAAATCAGCAGTGGGTGAAATACTAATTTGTGTGTGCGTGCGTGCGTGTGCGTGCGTGTGCGTGTGTGTGTGTGTGTGTGTGTGTGTGTGTGTGTGAGGGGGTTTAAGGAAACCACCAACGGAGGAGAGAGTGTTAGATAAATAAGGACCAAAACAATCCAGCAATTCAAGTGATTCCTTTCAATCTTGGACAGTACAAACCTGTTTTATGCTCCAGCTTTCAATCTTGAGCAGTCCTGCACTGCCCAAGATTAAAAGAAATCACTTGAATGACTGGATTGTGTGTGCGTGAGTGAGTGATGGAGCCACACATTATTCGTTATTCTCCTTGTATCCTAGTTCATCTTTGGAGATATCGGGGAGGATACCCAGCCCTCACTGATGTTATGAGCAAACTCCGGGAGAATAAGGTATGGGGCATCCCTTAAAAAAAACAAAATGGGGCCTGCAATCCACATCCATTAGTGCACCGTTGGCTCTGAGACCAATACCTTGCTTCAATTAGCTTCATTTGTTTTTTTCGTGTATATTTGAATCCAGTTATAGAAAATATCTAAGGTAGTTGTAATTTACTTGTAATTTTTGTAGTAGATTGGATGTTCACACTGCGAGTGCGTCAATGTACTAGAGTTGCTGTTAGAGACTCTGCCCAAGATAATTTGCCTTTCATCTGATATTATTTCCCAAAATCAAATGTCTAACTTTTGGGGGGCTGGGTCTTGATAATAATAATAATAATAATAATAATAAACTGTATTGTCTGATTTTTGCTTTCAAGATCTATATTTCAAGTGAAAATCCATACATCCGGTTGTATACCTGCTAATCCAAATTAGGGTTGAGCATCAAGTGAAATGTCAAGTGAATAATTGCAGTTTATGAACAGATTTATTACATTGCCGATCTGTCAGCCTTGATAGATTGTATTTAATTTGCACCCACAATACATAAGCAAATCAAACTGAAGCAATTACTATTCATATGATAAACTGTTCGAACATTCTATTTCAAGTGTTAAGGACCCACATTATTTCCTTTTCCTTCTGCATTACAGGGACTTGAGTATATGACTAGGGTAGAATATATAACTTCAAAGTTACTACAAAAATATAAAACATTGTGTCCAGATGAGCTGATTCACCTTTTTGTGATTTTCTTCTACCATCAAAGTTCCTTATTCCTCATCTATCTTGCCAAAGACGACCACATTTTCTATTGCAATTAAATATCTCACCTCTTAAACATGGACACATTAAACTTTCTTAAGCTAATATAATATAACTGATATTGCTGTCTTTTTATCTTGACCTACACAACCATCCTCATCTGAATAGTAAATCCTGGTTCTAATGGAGTATTTTGTACTATGGACTTACACAAATAAACTGTGAAATTGATTTGTTATGCTATTCTCTATTAAAGGAGTTCATGGACTACAGGAGCGAGAGGGGAAAGATGCTGCTGTCCCGCAGAAACCAGCTGCTACTGGAATTCAGCTTCTGGAATGAGCCTATTCCCCGTCCAGGACCCAACATCTACGAGCTCCGTTCATATCAACTCAGGGTAAACCCATAGACTGTTTGAAAAAGACAGATATAGCCTCTGTGGCATCACCCATTGCTTTCTGAAAGGGTGTTTAGAAGTCTGATTTGGCTTTATACTGTCAGTTGCTGAAGCCCGAAATTTTAAATTTGGACAATCAGGTAGAAACGAGGTGGAGCTTGGTTAAACTTTGATCTACCTTGATTGGAAAACCTTTCAGTTCAAGGATGGTAGACACACACCCACCAAGTCACTTTTTTAGTCCTCAACACCTTCTCAACAGAACCGGGACCACATTGTGTCTCATTCTCAATAAATGGACTGGAGCCTATCATCTGGTGACATGGTTGGTACTGCAGCTTAAGGCACAATGGACTGGACTCAAATTTCAGCCACAGTGGTTGCTACTTGGGTTAAACAAAGCTGTTGAAATTAGATATTGGTGTGATCACGTTTCTTTTCGAATTTTCCTTGAATATTTTCATATAGCACTCTACTTTCCTCTCACTTAACAAGAGTAGAATGTTTTCCTCTCTTTCTGTGTCCCGTTGTCTGACTCCGTATTTCCTCTCTCCTCTCGTGTGATGTCTTTTGTCTTTTTTGGCAGCCAGGGACTATGATTGAGTGGGGAAATTACTGGTAAGTAGACTGTGTGACTGAAATAAACTAAAGTACATGTTATTGTGTTTTCCCCTGCTTATGACAGAGCTGCCTTTATATTGTATTGTTGAAAACAATTGTATATATTATTGCCTTTGCAGATTATAGAAGCTGAATATGGGTGAACGGTACCATTTTATCTATGTATTGCCTATTAGCATGAGTGAATAATTGATTTAAAAGTCAACCTTAATTGATCTCGTGTAATGTTTTATATACCATGCATCAAATCCAGTTCTACCCTGATACAATTAATTATACAATGATTGGTGGAATTTTCAGTTTTTCATAAAATCAAGTGACAAAATGTAGGAAAGGTTTATAAAAACGGTTTTGCTCCAAAAAATAATAAAAATTTGGTCATGATAATTGAAAGATTAAAGTGTGGGGAAAACAAAATTTGACGTTTGTAATTAAGGAAATAATTGTTTAATGAGTGAAGACCAAATAAATCTGAAATGTTTTTGTGTAATATCTCCGTTTGACATTAGCATTCACTAAATCACATATAATTCATGTAAGACATTTTCCCATCAATGTTAAGTTAAAGCCATTCATTGCTTTTTTCAGACTGTCTGTTTTATGATTAAAGTCTTAATTTATTTTCCAGGGCTCGCGCCATTGAGTTCCGCCAGCAGAACCATGAGGCTGTAGGAGGCTTCTTCTCCCAGATTGGAAGTCTTTATATGGTTCACCATCTATGGGGTAAGCCTTATTTCATGGTCCATCTATTCATCCATCCATTGTCAACCACTTATCCGAAGTCAGGCCGCAGGAAAACTGGAGCCTGTCTCAGTTCTCATTGGGTGAAGGACAGGGATACATCCTTGAAGGGTCTCCAGTCAGTCCTTATTTAATATCACTGTAATACAATGGTGTTTTGAGTGGTTTTTTCCCCTTCCTCAGAATAAATTTGGCTGTGCCAAAAGATTAAATGGTAAATGGAATGCATTTTTATGGTGCTTTTCTATTTAACAGAACCCTCAAAGTACTTCACAATGTGATGCCTCATTTCAACCATTTACACTAGAATAGTGCACTCAGTAGAGTGGCGATCCATGTCAGGCATATAGTGAAAACCCACCCCTTTTTTCACCTACAGGGAGAAGATAAAATAGGAAGGCATTCCCTGCCCAGCTTAGGAACTAGCACTCAGTTGCGATATAAAACAGGGGTTGCAAATGTTTTGAATAGATGTGGTCATGAGAGGTCCTTGATCATACCGTCATAACTGTGGACAAAAAATAGTTGGTTGACAGACCCAGTGGTATGGGGGATTAGAAGTGGACAGATACACGGACACAAAAAATAGTTTTTCCTGCCATTATAAGACTTTGGTGCAGAGCCAAAATTGATTGTACGGCAAACATTGAAGTTTTTGATATGCATCCTCAAGCTAAAAAAATCTACCCAATAAAAACGTTTTGCCTTGTCAGTTTTTGGACCCTCACAAATGCGACCAAGTCTAATTCGAACTTGTACTTTCAGAAAAGAAAGGTTTATTGTGGAACCATTTTGGTCAAATCTTAACTCTGTTTTAATTTTATAATAGTAATTAAGTTGATTAAACAAGTCAAGTCAAATTTACTTCACTTCCTTTTTGACTGCAACCTAGGGGAACTGGTTCCTTTACGACACGATTTTTTTTTCCGATCATCAAAATTCTTTTAATAGCCTTTGATCATATTACTGCTAAATCTGAGTCAACCATAGATGCGAGTCGTGAATGTAGGAGCCTGAATGGTTTACCCAGCTTTACTATATTATGAAAATAAAGACAGACTACTACTACCTTTGGCTACTCCCATTACGGGTCGCCACAGCGGATCATCCATCTCTTCCTAACCTCTACATCTTCCTCTGTCAGATCAGTCATCTGCATGTCCTCCCTCGCCACATCCATAAGATTCTTCTTTGGTCTTCCTCTTTTCCTCTTGCCTGGCAGCTCCATATTCACCATCCTTCTCCCAATATACTCAGCATCTCTCCTCTAAACATGTCCAAATCCTCTCAATCTTACCTCTCTTCCTTTATCTCCAAACCATCCAACCCTACCTGTCTCTCTAATGCATTCATTCCTTTTTTGGTTCATCCAGCCTTCCTTCTGTGCTGATATCAGCAGTGAATGATTTGCTGACAAGAAATATGGCTGACTTCTCGTTTACTTTCCATACTTAAATACATAATGTTTTGATAATTTTGAAACTTTTGCTACCTGATCTGGATTAACCATGTGCATGCATCTGTGATTCACATCTACGGTTGACTCGGATCAGGCAGAAACACAGTGCAGGGTTGGTCAAGCTTGCTAACGAGTTAATGAAAAGAAGGAGTGGTGGTATTGAGAACAAATACTTTTTTTTTGCTCTTCTAAATTGTATCCCTTTTTTCACACTCGAATTCCCCAAGATTCCTATTGCTGGATCTGTTGCTTTGATGCCCCTCTAGAGCATCGACAGGAAGGAGGGAGCCGTAGCATGTGTCTCCTTCAAGTCACATGATGACTAGCCCTCGCTTCTTCACAGATCACGGTCTCATGGGGAATGCACAGTGCTTGGCCGTTTGAGGAGTTCAAAGCAAGAGTACTTTCCCCTCACTTAACCGAGAGCACCCAGACAACACCAGAGAACCTAGAATCCTTTATCCAGCCTAACCCTTATACCCATGTGAGGCTTAGCCAATTATGTTCCACTAACTATGACCCTCCGGCTATGGGTGGAAACGGGACAGCTGGGATTCGAACACCCAACTCCATGACACAGAGATGCGCTAAACATCGCCTTAACCCCCTACACCACCAGAGGTCCAACAAATGCTTTTAAAAGGTTTTGAATCACTGTAACTATAAGGGTTTTTGATTACACAGTCATAACGGCCCAAAAATTAGACTGATAGACCCATGAGAAACTGAAGATTGAAAATGAGACTAAAAATATCACCCGTATGAGTGAAGATATGTTTCTGTCAATAAACTTATCCAGATAAACTGATTCAACTTTTTGGTTATAGGCCCAGTAGAATGTGAGATTAGCCACGTAAAGATGCACAAACCCCCAACACACGTGACCAACTGCAATATCCTCATCAGGCAGTAACCAGGAGGGTATAATTACACAAACAGATGGTGGAGGCTGCCATGCAATGTTCATCTTGCTTATCAGGATCTGCAAGAGCTTCCATGTTGCCTCAAGTCCAACACATCAACCTGAATTGAGGATGAACTGGGAGGGAACAGATAACATTCTAAATTCTAAATGATCTTCCTGTGCCACTTTGGTGAGAGATTATTAAGAACGCTGTGTTAATGTAAAGTCCACTGAGGCAAATTGTCAATTTGTGATAACGGGCTATACAAATAAAATTGACTTGACTTGACTTAACGTTTGACAAAAAGATCATCATTACTCTGAATTAAATATTGAACATTATACTCCCGGCCATTAATGTGACAGACGGCAATGTTTCTAAATGGTTTCTTATTTTAAATATATATCTATGTTACATCAGTGTACGCTAAAAGATTTCTCAACTGGAAAGCTCCTATCTTTAAAATTCACAGAAATGTCAGGAAAAGAATTGTTCTTATATGTCAATGACAAATAAAAATCTGTCTGAACAAATTGCCAACCTATTTTCCATTTAACAAACGAAGCATCATTTTCTGCCTCATCCCCACAGCTTATAAAGATCTACAATCAAGAGAAGATACCAGAAATGCGGCCTGGCAACATGAGGGCTGGGATGAAGTTGTTTATTACACTGGTAAGCTACTTTGTTGGGTGTCTCTCACTTATTCATTCATTCTTACATTCTTTTGCGTCCTGATTTGCATTTCCTTTTATTGTCTGTATATGCTTCTGTCTGGACAAAGCAACAACTTTGATGTTTGATACCCTTGATCATTGTTTATTTTTCTCATCTTCCAGTTCCTCTCATTCAGCACATGGAGTCAAGAATAATGATTCCTATGAAAAGCTCTCCCTTGAAGTAACTCCCTGCCTGCACCCAGAGGAAATGTCCAACAAAACCCCAGCAATCACAACTAATACCACACTGATCCATAGAGTGCATACGACTGTCGGAAGTGAGCACTGCCAGGGACTTCAACGCAACTTCAGCATGCCACTTTGATTTTTCGTTTTTCTTTCTCTGCTTTCTTCTTTCTTTGTTCTTTTCTGTGCTGCTTTAATGTCTCATAATGAATGATAACGAGGTTGTTGCAGACTATCTGTTAAAGAGATTAAATAATTACTGATGCTTAATATATTTGAGTAGGAGGACATTTTGACAGTCCGTAGCTCTTCACAGCCTCAGTCATTTAGAGGTCCATGGTTTTGAGATGCCTGTCTAACTCATGTCAATGTTGAAGTCCTTTGGGTCGGAAAAGAAGCCCCTGCCCTTGTGCTCTTTGATTGTTGAGATCTTTCCGCTGGTATTATGCAAGATAAATTAGCACCTGTAGAAGTGCTTTAATTCACTATGTGGAAGTTTGAATAATAGTTGCTGAAAACCGTATCTAAAAAAATGGTATGGTCTTTACAGTGAGATCACATATAAACCAAAATGCTCTGTACTATTTTTTCAGAGAATGTATTTCAAATCCCACTACACTTGCACTTAAGTGATTGCCTGTTAACAGATCAACTACAGATTCTCAATTCATGAGTGACTAGACAGGCTTCTGTAGAAGCTGAAATCAGTTTCATGCAGAGTAGCATACGGTTTACAAATGAAAAAGCTAGTGGTCTATATCTGTTAATATCAACTAATTCTCAGTGGCCTAGACTGTAAAGCCCAAAAATATCTGGACTTCTACTGTAAACTAGTCTTAAGTAAAGCTTATGTGCGTGATCTGGTTTCCTTTCCTGAAAACGTGACCTTCGCTTCGTATGGCTTTGACCTTGCTTGCTGATCACATTTCGTCATCTTTTGAATGGTGGTTTAAGTGGAGTCACAATACCAATTATGAAGCTGGATAAAAGTTTGAATTTCAGCAGCACATCATGTCAGGTATACAGAAGAGGAAGCTAAAACTCGAGTTGGATCATCGTTCTTTCATTGTTGTCAAAGTAGTCATCCTCACAGAGGATGTGAATATTGTGTCACCCACTTCTTGGTGCTTTCCTAGCCTGTCTCTGAAGCTGACCACATTTCGCCTGTTTGCTTATGGTGAGATCACAAGGCCTCTGATCCATCCCGATATTGGGGTGGGGTTTGATGTTTTATTTTGTTGTCCCTCTAAAGCGAACTATCTGGTGCATACAGACTGCACAACACCTTTCAGTTTCTCTCATCCATATCAGTCATTCAAATTCAAGTCAACCAGGTGATTGTATATTGTAACTGGGAAGAAGGCTTTCCTTTCTTCCTTTTTAAAATGGTCAGATTGTAGATACACATGGTGAGCTTCTTGACCAAGACAGAAATATGGTCATTCATCTATTTATAAATGAAGCACAGGATTCCAAAATTGTTGGGTTGATTAAACAGATGGACATGATAGGAGCAATATCTCATTGTGGTAAAATGTGAAATGCAGTGCTTTAATAAGACTAGCTGTACATATTGAATTAAACTTCTGATGAAAATAGAATAGTAGTTTGTGTTCTGTTTGCTTTATTAGGTCACACATCATTTAAGCTAGGGGATCCATTTCATTTTGTGATGAACAGATGACTTTTATTTAAAGGAAGAAATGTGAGGAAAAGGCTTCTAACTGCAGATGACGGTATTTTAATTCTATATCAATAACATACTGATGCATTTACCTCAGTTGAAACACAAGTCAGCAAACAGCTAATCAGACATTCACACAGAAGAAGGAGCCTTCACCATATATACTTTGGTGAACTACACAATGTGATTTCTATTGAACGCTTACTATCTAGTGATCTGAAAGTCAAGAGCCAGCCTAGTTAAGATGTATCAGAGGCAGACAGACAGTTGTTGGATTTCCACCAGGCAGCCAGCATTGTCATGTCTTCGCTAGCTCCTTCACCAGTTCAGTGAAACTTGTAACATACCAAGTGCACTGCTCCTTCACCTGATGCCTCACCACGTTGCCTCCAAAGCCAATGAAAGCATCCTGGCATGAAAACAAAGTAAGTGATTGTAGAAATGCTTCAAAAAAATAAACTGAATACAAGAGCAGCACTTGTCAATTTTGGCAATCAGTAAAATAATAAAGACATGGATTGTAAATTTGGTGTGTGTGTGTGTGTGTGTGTGTGTGTGTGTGTGGGGGTGTGTGTGTGTGTGTGTGTGTGTGTGTGTGTGTGTGTGTGTGTGTGTGTGTGTGTGTGTGTGTGTGTGTGTGTGTGTGTGTGTGTGTGTGTGTGTGTGTGTGTAGCCAACAG